>JAUTXX010347279.1:0-23981 GCA_032273605.1 Panulirus laevicauda | reverse complement strand
CTAAGCTAGTGAGTGAGATAATTACTTGTATATGATTTTGAATTAGCTAATCTGAACTCTCATGATGATGCTATATTCCTTTTAGGAGTCCAGAACAAGTGTGTTTGTTCAAAAGATATCATACCATACACTTGGAAGGAGAAACTAAATTGCAACATGATTTTCTTTTTTGTTTACTCTGATAGATACACTACATGGTGACAGGGGCCATAGCTTAGCTAGAAGTGAACTTCTTCGAAATAAAGTCTTTCAAGATCTCATGGAGGAGCTGGCTGAGAAGTTTGATCCAAAGTCAAGTTTGTCTCAAACCTCAAAACATCATTCTTCACAAATATTTTCTGAGGTAGCTTGTGTTTATTTACAAGAAGCATGAATCAAAATTAAATTGTTTGTTGTAGTTTCGGCATATCTTTTGTAAGTAATGTAATGTTATTTTTTTTATTTCTATGAAACTTTCCATTTTTCTCTTTCTGAATTTTTGTCTATAGAGAATTGAACTCTCACAGGATTTGCCTTTGCATTTCGCATATGAATGAATTTTACTCTACCCTTCTTTGGGCTTTCATACATATTCATGCATTTTATTTATAGTTCAATATAATGTGAGGACATAAGACCTGCTTTATATATTGACCCTGTAATAGGCTCAGAGAAAGGGCTTCATCATAATTTGTCTTTTCCAAATTTGTATTACTATTATCCTTAGGCAGGAGACTAAAAGTGTCTTTATACCTTTCAGAAGGATATATTATTTGTGATTAATTTTTGAAATGTAATAATAACCTCTTAATTTAAAAGGCATTTTTTTTGACATTTTTTGTAGAATTAATGCTTGATGTAATATTCCTTTTAGAAATATTAACAAAAGTGAAAGATCTGTGTCAGTGTTGATTGTAGACCGATGTGTCATTGGCACCTGTAAAATACAGCCTGACAAGCATGCAACACTGACCTGAAGCC
The DNA here is from genome assembly GCA_032273605.1 of Panulirus laevicauda. Taxonomy (NCBI): domain Eukaryota; kingdom Metazoa; phylum Arthropoda; class Malacostraca; order Decapoda; family Palinuridae; genus Panulirus; species Panulirus laevicauda. The sequence continues at coordinate 23,021 of JAUTXX010347279.1, read as the reverse complement.
TTACATGCTTAGGCCACCAAACACATGGCACAATATTCTCATTACATTGTGTGTGAAATGAATATTAGTTTGACATGTATAGAAATTACTCTGAAATGAAATGCTAAGAATGAAATTGCCTATTGACAACAAAATAAAAACTACTTGCATTTGTTACAGATTGGATGTCCTCATCCTCAGGGCATCAATCATGATTTACCATATGTGATAAGTCACCCTAAAATTGCAAAATTGCTATCCATTGTCATTGATCATCATCAGAAGTTTGCTGATGAAGGATCTTCAACAAAAATTATGATTTTTTCCCAGGTAAGCACCAAAGTTACTTAACAGAAATGATGCTCATGTCTCAGTTGAATCAGAGGAGATGGATAGGATGATTGTGTTGAAGGAGGAGGATTAAAAGGTACATGCAAACAAAGTGAAATTTAGTTTTTTAAAGAGATTAGTTATCTCAGTATGAAATCAGCTTGAATGATGAAGTTGTGGATATGTTTAGATAATCAGTTTTATACAAGCAATTTAGATGATTACCATATTACCATATTTATTCTCTAGTATGGTTAAATAAATCTTTTTACTATTTTCACCTCTTGAACAGTACAGAGATAGTGTCCTTGAAATCACAGAGATACTGCAGTATTACCATCCTCTCGTGAAAGCTATGAGTTTTATAGGACAGTCTTCTGTAGCTCGTGGTGGACGTGGATTTTCACAGAAAGAACAATTGAAGGTAAGAATGCTTTACTTTGTAATATGACTTTTTTTGGTTTCTGAAAAGTTTGAAGGACATGCATATTGCAGTGTCACCTTGTTAGAGCAGTTGAACCATGACAGTGTAGCTTCAGGTAATCTATTCATCACATTTCCATCTTTCTCCATTTTTTCAAACTCTGGCCACAGAGAAAGGGGAGATGTTAGAAGGACTGAGTAAAAAACGTATTAGAGGCTTTAGGTGTGTCAGGTGCATTTTCTGAGATAAAATAAGCGAGAGGATAGGCAGATTTAATTTATGACATGAAAGGATGACTAGTAATGATCACCTTAAGTATGGAGGTTAGTTGGCGGAAGGAAGCAGTCAAAGAAACTTGCTGATCAAGCGGCAAAGAGCAAAATAAATCAAAAGAGGCAAGAGAGCTGAATAGCTCTGCTACAATCTCATGGGTTGTGAATGTTAAGTGATACAAATATGGTATTAGTTTGAGAATGATGTTTACAAATGCAAATGGATTGGTGAGAAATGGAAAAGAGCAAGAGTCCATGGAACAAATTATGGAAAGTAACTCTGATGTTGGAGGAAATATTAGACACAAACCTTACCAGAAGAGATAGAATCTAATGTAATCAATATTAGACACAAACCTTACCAGAAGAGATCGAATCTAATGTAATCTTTCCAGAGGGATACATGGCAGCAAAGTGGGATGGGGATTTGCTCTCCTACTGAGTGACAGTATAAGGTTTCCGGAAGTATTGTTGGATGAGCTTGGTCAGGGTTTCATTGCCTCTTTCTAGTTTCCTTTCTTATAGATAGATATGATATTTGCCTTTTTCCACACACACATGGCACTTTGCCTCTCTGTAGGAACATCTTGAACAAAACATGAAGAGGTTCAAGTGTGTGTCAACAACTCTTGAAAGATTGTAAAGAGAATGCATGGAAAGCAAGAGTAGGGTGCATTTTTATTTTGACAGCAAAAAAAAATTTCTGGTCCCACAAACTGGCTAAGAGTTGGTGACTTATCAGGGCTAGTGTTAGAATAAGATTGATTAGAATAAAAGAGAAAACAGTTTTTCGTAGTTAAAGTATACTGAGTCCAGTCTTAAGTTTCACTAATTATTTCAATCTGAAACTTTTTGAATATTACCTTTCCCTTTCTATCTTTGTTGGTGTAAATGCACATGTATTTTTAAGGTAAAGAAAATACTGTAGCCTTTCCCTGGACTTTGGGACTAAAAAAAATTATGGTTTTTGTAATTATATCATGTTTGAACAGGTGGTGAAACAGTTCAGGGAAGGAGGTTTCAACACTCTGATATCTACATGTGTGGGAGAAGAAGGTGAGTTTGATATGATTTTTTTTTACTTTTTTTTGTTTTTTCATCTCTTAGGAATTGGGATGGCTCTCACTCCTTGTCTTAGTTATTTGAAACTCTGAACTGGATGTACTGCTAATTTTCACCTGTTCTGAGCATTGAGCTTTTGTGAAATTATAAGTATAAACTTAACCAAAATTTTCACATCCATCAGATATGTATGGGAAAGTGTTTATATTTAATGTCTTTTCAGTAGCTTCCTCAAGAAAGCCATTCCAAATAGTCTCTGATGAATTTTGATTTCCTCTAAGTCAGTTATATTTCTCTCCATGATTCGTTTCTTGTATGAGTCATGAGCTATAAGAGATATCTTGAACCTCTGAGGGTAAGACATTCATCATCTCATGTCTTCATCCCACTCCAAATGAATAACATCTTTATAAGTATGTAGACTACATTTTTGATGTTGTGATGAATTTTCAGGTCTGGATATTGGGGAAGTAGATTGAATCATATGTTATGATGCACCTAAATCACCCATCCGTTTAGTGCAAAGAATGGGTCGAACAGGACGAAAGCGTGAAGGTCGTATTGTTGTGCTGGTCACCAAAGGCAAAGAAGAGCAGGTAAATAATAAATACTGGTGTATTTTTGTAATTGGCATGTATATAAGCCTTATTACCATGTGTCATTCATGATGATACACAGAAACCCCACCGGAATAGAAATAGAGTGAAGCAAAAGTCAGAAATGTTATCGAACCATTACAGAGGTTAAAGAAGTTGTATACTAGTAAAGATATTTCAAGATATGGGAGATGCCTTAGTGTAAATTTCAACTTTTTTACCATACCATAGAAATAGGTTATTGCTGACAGAAACTTGATGAAACAACAAGTCATCTAAGATGTAAAGAAATATATCCATAGTGACAGAGCTGATAGAGGAATCTTGAAATGTATACAACATAAATAAATTCCCAAGATTGTTAAAGAAAAGTTCAAAAGATGGAGTCCCAAGAGTGTGGAATATTTCCCCATGATGTACAAATGGACAGAACAGTAGTGTAGCTGATACGGTATACGGTAATGATTTGTTATGTTATTAAGTTTATTCTGCTGTGCATATTATCACTGGCCTTCACTGACCAAAAACACAGACACTAACCTTCTTGAATATTACATCCCTCCACTTATTGATATCCTTACCTATGATTGTAACTTTCATTGGATTAACTTTTATGTTTCAGATGTACAACCATAGTCAGTATCAAAAGAAAAGTATAAATGCTGCCCTTGCTGATAAGGGGAAATTAACTCAATTCCTAAACCCAAGCAGCCCTCGCATGGTACCTAGAGGTGAGTAAACAGATTCGAGAGATTTCTAGAGATAAATCCGTGTATTGTGTGAGTTACTTATTATCAGATTTCTATTTATTGTGTATATTTGTTTAGTATACTGCATCTTATACTGCATCTCACATTCACACTTACAGTCAGATGATGTTTAATTATTTGTTTATATTATCATGATTATTATTATTATTATTATTATTATTATTATTATTATTATTATTGTTATTGAATAAACCTAGGAACCCTTTTCCTGAGGGGGCTCTTGCTGCTTCATGTATATCTGATAATCCTTATTGTAAAACTTGTGGTTTTTTATTTCAACGTCTAAACCAAAGGTGTAAAAAACTCATCATGATGTCCTGAAAGAGCTTTAGAGCAATGCAAGCTTTACAGGATGATTTTTTTTATATATATATATATATATATATATATATATATATATTACACAGGTGTGACACCAGTCTGCATTAAGCTACATATGAAAGTGGGAACCTGGAAAGTTCCAACTGGGAGAGGTCGCAAGTCATCGATAGATTGTGGTACATCTGTATCCTCACTGGTTTGTAGCTTCAACTCATCATCCTCAAATATAAGAGTAAGTCTCAGACCTAGTAAGGTCATACTGGGAATCACCCAGTGCTAGTTCACTGTAAACATATCTGATATGAACAGATGCTAAGGGTCCCATGAAGAAGCTGCTTTGAGGAAAATACAGAACACAGAAATGAAAAGAGAAGGCAGGCTCTTTGTGTATCCTGGGAATAATGCAAATATGCAGAGACTTTTTTTTGCTGTGACTTCCAGTTTTCAAAGTCAGTTACTTTTTGTTCATAGGTCAAAGAACATGGTTGTGTAGTTGTTATCCATTATTTTTTATGCTCTCATTAAGTAGTAGGACTGTAAGTGCCTGTTTTATCCTTGCTGAAATGTATTTATTTTTCCTGTAAGATTGATGAAACCATATGGCTGACATTGTGAAGATGGGGAAACACTCAACAAAAATTATGTTAATTCTTTTCCCCTTCACATGCCCTTTGCCCATATATTTTGCTATAAAATTGTGAAAGCCATATGACTGATTTGAGGAAGATAGGAAAGCTCTCTGTAGAAAGTGCTACATTGATGCCTAAATCATGCAAAGAATATAATTGTACTGTATCTTCAGGATTGATGTTATAAAATTTCATGAAGATGCTGTAGTAGTCATCTGCAAACATCTACAAACTGTTCATCCACTCCAACTTAAACTGTGTCTCAACAAAGCTGCTTGTAGAACAATCACTAGCTGGCTAGTAAGCACAAATATTTTACTTCTGCACAATGAAACACTTCCTCCCAATACAATCCCACCTCAAAATGCTTGTCACTTCATTCTATGCAACAACACAGTACCCCTTCCATCCAAACCACTCCATGAATATACTCTAACCTACAAGTAGGAATGAATAGCTTACCCCTGCCTCACACTTCAACAATCTCAAGTAGGAATGAATAGCTTACCCCTGTCTCACACTTCGACAACCTTCACTTACAGAGTTTCCCACCCCCAGTGAATAATTCTAACAAAACGCATACACATTGAAATTACCCATTGAGCACTATACAGCTGCTATCTCAACTTTGTCACAAATTCCATCACACCAAACATACACCCATCAGAAGCTACACTTCCCAATCAGATATGATTCACATTTTCCCATCTTTGTTCTGAAACTCATCCATCCCTACAACACCACAAGCACCCCTCACATACCAAAACCTTTCATGTTCTTGCATGATTAAGTTGTAAGCTAGTGTCCTCACGATCCAGCTCATGATAAAAGGAATGAATCCTCATGATCAAGCTCTTGAGAATGAGAATGCAATCTTCATGATCATTTCTTGCATTGCAGAAGAACCATGTAAAACAAGTTGGTCTTTCAAAGGAGGAGTGGGCATGGTGGAGGGAAAATCTTTATGTACCAACACAGGAAATCAAGACCTTACCTCAGCCATCTTTAACCTGCATTGGAAGTCATGGTAGGTTCATAAAATCTTTAGAGGCATTTTCTCGTAGAGATGAACTTCTTCTGAAATAGGAGGAGGGAATTTGAATGATGATCCCAGTGAGAAAGTACAGATTTCCCAATGCCCATCAAAATTCTGGTTATTCATCTTTTTAACCCCCAAGCAGAACTGATACTGTCTCTTGCAAGTTAGCCATTAGAGGTACTGCTCTTCAAGCATAAAGGGTCACTTTTCCTTACATTGTCTGTTGTTGACTTTATTTCTTGGTGGGAGGTGTCATTGGTATTGGACTTTTTTTTTATCATAGAAAAACGCCAGCTAAAAGGTTTGCAAATACATCAACAGTTTGTCAGAAATTAATACAAATAAGTGGAAGTGTGTGGTGTTAAGTATTTAGGAGAAAATTAGAATTTTAAAACCCAATGAAGATTTGCTTATGGCTAGACTATACTGTGAATTTGATTTATTAGATAAGAAAATTTTAATGAAAGCTCCACTTCACTTACACCTGTATTGCAAAACCGTAAGAGGAACTTCAGCATTTTTGTATTTATATTCAGTATTGCATAATTGATTTACTTTGATTTTTTTTTCAATTTCTCAGATACAGTTCATAAAGGAATGCTTTCTCTGATGCAGTTTCATAAGGAATGCTAAGGCGTCCACCTTTTCCTGCTATCTGACTTGCTGCATGTCCCATTATAGTTGGATGCTCTGATTTTCATTGTAATTACATATTTGGCATTAATAGGTATGAAAGACATGTGGAAGCAAAAGTAGGTTGCTATATAGATAGAAGTATGGGCAGAGAAAAAGGAAGAAATGCAGACATGGAAATTCAACAGTAATTTCAACGCGGTGCATCTGAGTAGACCAGCAACCAGCTCTTAAGGTTGCAAGTGAATGGTAGGGAAAAGAATCTCCTCTCTCCTTTTTTGCTCTCTAATATGCTTTAAGAGGCATTTGATGCCACCATTTTGCCACTTGGGTAGAACATAATGTATAGTGTGACTGCTTATAACTTGTCTGTAGTTTAGTAGGCAAAAAAATAGGGCCATTTATGATTTGAGGAGTTCAGAAAAATTTGTATTCTCTTACAGATTCAGAGAAGGACTCCATTAGTGTGAGCAACATAAATCTAGGGATTTATCAACCATGGCAAACCATAGTCCAAACCACAAACGTCATATGTCACTCTTCCCGCACATTACATCTAGTTCAGCTGGCAGAATTTATTGGTCTTCAATATCATTTTGACCCAGGTGATGACCCATACAGCTTGGAGATGGCATCTTTTCTGGATATGGCTTACATTGAAGGTTAGTTTTTAGTGTTTCTTATAGTTAGCAAACTTCATGAACTTAATGGGTATAGAAGATATTTTTTGTATCGTTTGTTACCTGCAGATGGAGCTATTTGGGCTTCAGGAGAGCACTTTATTATATAAAGATTAAAATATGTACCACTCAACCATTTCAATTGGGTTCATTTTCCAGCATTACTCCCTCATCAGCTCATTTATTAAAATATGTACCACTCAACCATTTCAGTTGAGTTCATTTTCCAGCATCACACCCTCATCAGCTCATTTATAGAGCTCTTAAATCTGTACAGCAATCCACTAATCACTTGACATCATGGGTATGGACCTGCAGGGGGCATGACGAAGCAACTAACCAACATAACACACACATTCACCCCTTTGCTATGTATTACTGTTGACTTTTGCTCTGAATGAGTTGTGATGTTATCTCCTTGTGACCTTATCTTCTGACATTAGATGTACAATATGTTTCGTTTTCAATTACAGCAATTAATTAGAAGAAAGTGCAGAAAGAAAGGGAAAGGACAGAAATGAAAGACTATAAGAGATGCAGGATGATGCTTATAGATTAACTCAAATAAGGTGTCAAATCAATGGAATTGCATTACTGGACTATCTACACATGGGTACACCACAGGTGAAAAGTCACCTGTGGCAAAGTTGTATCATCAGTGGACAAAAAGAGTACTGAACAGTACAATCTTGTCAAGGAACTTCTCACTCCAAAGGAGTCCATCATTTCCCAGCTATTGGGTGTAGCACCATGAAGTTGCAGGGACCTTGTAAAAGGGTTCAAGGGATTATATAATTACATTAATCAGTGTGAGTGGAAGGAGTGCTAAAAAGAACTGTTAGCCTTAGGAACTACAATATCATGCATTGTCATGGAAAAAGAGGGAGGGATGATTCCAGTTTAGGACATAGTATCCAGAAGTAAGAGTAGAACAGCTATAAGCAGTGTGAGAATATGAAAAGCTGCCAGAGTGAATAGAAAAATAGTGTCATATTCCCTTTTTTCATATCACTAACTAAGCAGTTTTAGTAGATCTGGTGAACTTTCCTGTATGACTCTCTTTTGATCCTCTTCTCTCAGGAATTTTGGTGAATCTTTTGTTGTGGCCCATATCTCTTTGCTCTCTGAACTTGCTTCCTTTGGTTTTTCTGTGTTCTTAATTGCATAGCTTTCCCTTTAGTTGGTCCATTGCAGTAGTTGCTTTTATTCTGTCACCATTGGTGTACCCCAGGTCTTTGCCCTGTCTGTCACCTACTCTTTTTTCTCCATTAATGATATTTCTCACTCTTGGGCCAATGATTCCACACTGCTTCAACTCATTTTCCCTCACCTCTTCATTCTAATACTTGCTGTTCCTCTCATGCTGTACCTATCTCATCTCTTAATTCAGACTTGAGATAGAGAAAGATTCTTCATGAAAGTGCCATTTTTAGGTATGAGAAATGAATGATTTTACATTCAGTTAAATGCCTGTGTATTAGTTCATCATTTGTTGTACTATTACTAATAAACAAAATTTTATTTCTCAACAGGTAATGATGTCGAGAAGGCATCATTATTCACTGCTGTAAAGCATGATGAATCCAGAGATGCACAACACACACTGACATTACACAAAAGTGTTACAAATAAAATGGGAACTGGAAGAAAGAATTCATGTGCATCTAAAGGAAAGAAAACAAAGAAACCTGTTCAAAGCTCTCTCATCACAAGCATGTTGATTCAAAGGCCTCGCCAGGTAGAGAAGGAAAAATTTGGTAAATGCCAGGACTTGGTGGACTTTGACATTGGTAATACAAAGAAAACTGAGGAAAAATCGATTTCAGAGGATAGTGATGTTGAGGTGATTGAAGCCATTGAAGACAGTGTCCTCAAATGCAATGTGAATGGGAACACAGACCTTAAATACCATCATCAGGTTGTGGCTAGCCCTCATAAAGGTATTGAAGACACAATTTCTGATCTTACTAAAAAGACAGAGTTAGGTAATCAACATGACCTCAATAATGTCAAGAGTCCCTCCAAAGGGGACAGTCAAATTCACAGTCAAATGCTAGAGCTTTTAACATTGCTTCCCACAAGACAGCAGTCCCCACTTTACATCCGCACACCACCAAGTGAAGTTGATTTTTCTTGTGACACACATGAAACTACAGCACCTGCCAGCCCATCAGACATCATATTAGTTGTTAATGACTGGATGGAAAAGAAGGAAAAAGAAACTGAGAAATTCTTTTGTAGATCAAGAGGTAGTGCTTTTGATGATTCAGTTGATACACCAGTCCCAACACTCATTAATCACAACTCAGAAACAGATTTGCCAAATCTTTGCGGAATGCAAGAAGAGAACACCTATGAAGTTTCTTCTAAACCCCAAATTAAAGTAGATGCAACACCTGTTCTTGAAAGTAAAGTGACCACTGAAGCATGCAAAACTGAAAAGGTTGAGGCTACCAGTGACACTGGAGAGATTCAGCCACAAAATGTCACACCTCAGAAAATGTTTAGCTTTGCTTCGACATCATCGAATGCAGATATTTCACCAATACTTAGTTCTACATATAAAAAGCCTGTACAAACAAACTTAAAGCTTTATTTTTCAACTCCCAAAGTCAATGCCAAGCGTCTTTTCAAAGTAGAAACACCTGACACAACAGCTATTAGACAATGTTCTCCAGTATCTAGAAAAGTTGAATGTTTCAGCTCTTGTGCAAAATTATGCAGTGACGATATAAAAGAAGTAAAATCGAATTATTTAGAAAAAGGTGAACCACAAACAATTTCACATCCTTTAGTCAGTCAGAGGAGCAAAGTTCGATCAAAGTTAAGTATGTTTGCTGCCCCTGAAAAATTAGAATTCACGAATGACACGGAACCGACATCAGCTCAACATTTTAGCACACATATAAAATCATATTTAATGGAGACTGACACTACAGACCTAAAAAAGAAAGGAACAGGTGTAGTTATTGAAAAATCAGTTATGGAAGAAGATGCAGAGGATATTCTTATGAATGGAAAAAGGCATCATAGACTTCAGGACACTGAAAATTTAAAAAAAGGCAGAAACTTGACAGACTTGAGTTTACAAGAAATTTCAGCAGAAATCAATGCAGCCGAGGATACAAATAATGAATCTGTGATGAAATACTCTGACAAAAATAATTTTAAGGAGAATTCTGTTGTAATATGTTCTCCACCAAAGCAAAAAAGTAATGTCATTGTTGGAACCAGTGAAACTTCTATGTTGTGCAGTAGTGAAGAGTTTCATCTCACAAACAGGACTGACATGGCAGCTGATCTTAAGACTAAAAGAGGAAGTGTCTCAAGTGAAGTAAATAATTCTTTTACACTAGATAGTAGCAAACAGTGTTGTGTTAACTTTAGTCTCACTCTCGATGATCATCTCTTTGCCGAGTTAGAAGTAAAGGAACCTCAGGAAGCAGAGATTTCTGCACCAGCTCAGCTCTCATTGGGCAGTGTAAAAAATTATGCATCCAACAAGAATCTAAGGTCATGTACAAGCTCTAATTCTGTCAGTCTTTTAGGTGTAACACAAATCCTTGATCTTGTGGATGAGACAGCTGTTGATGAACATGCTATGGAGGGAAGTGATAAAAACCTCTCATTTTCAAAGAATTGTCTTAATAATACTTTGGTATCGTCAGGGAATTCACCATATTCACTCTTTTCTAAACTCGGAAAAAGTCACTGCAACTTTGATAAAAATCATACAAATGAAATATTGATTAGCAAAAATGAAACAAACAGTACTGAAAGAGGCACAGAAACAAATAATGCATCACATCTCCCTTGCAAAATTGATGCCACATCCCTAGAAACTTTGAAGCAAATGAAGGATTTTTCAAAACCAAATTTTTCTCTTCTTGATGACATACTTTCTGATGGGGAAAATAGACCTGAGGAAGAAGAGAACCAACAATCCAGTGCAGAGCACAGTGTTCAGTTTGAGTTATTAGGTTCTGATGAGTTTGAACCAATGTCAGAATCACTCCTTGCGAATGTAGAAGTAAATACCAAGATGGAAGGTCATCAAAGAGGACAAATTCCAGAGAAAGAAGAGAAAGGAAATGAAAGTCCAGATCATAGATTAAAAAATGAAGGTCATTCCTTCACTGTAAATAAAATTTGTAATGTAGTTTCTCAAAAAAAAGAAAACTTGCAGATAGGAGGACAAGCACAAGATGTAGTAAGTGGAAAGTCCTCACTTAGACTGGGGGTTAATAACTCAAGTATTTTACCTTCACCAAACACACAGGTTTGGAAGAGAGGGAAGAGAAAACTTTGCACTGTAGTGGAATCAGACACTGACCTTAGTACTGATTCTGAAAATGTTGTTTTGAGAAAATCTGCTAACCCCATGAGTGATAAAAGTCATAGCTTTGGGAATAAAGACAGTATGTGCAAAAAGAAAAAGAAACTAAAGGTGGAATTTAACTTAAATGATGATGATGATGATTTTCAATGTGATTCAGCATTATTTTATCAAGAAGTAAAAGAGAAATTAGAAAATAAGTTGAACAAGAAGCCACGCAGATGGAAGGTAAATATTATATGATGTTGATAATTATTTTCAAATTTACCACTGGGTTTTAGTATACAGTATTTGTAGTTACTGAAATTTCTCCAGTTTGCAGAATTTGAAGGACTTATGCTTGCAGTTCTCTGTACTGAAAACGGCTAGATTCCAACATAGGAAGTTCAGCTTCCTTTGTGAAGTATCAACACTTCCTACAACTGTCATTCATGGACTAGCCAGACACATGAAATTATGTTGTTTTTAGCTACTTCATGTTTGTGGTGGCGCAAAAACTCAAAAAGAGCAAGCAGTCTCTATCAACAATGATTTCTGATTCTTTAGTTCATAATATTTACTAGCTCTGTGCATCATACTTAAATGAGGTCTGCTGTCTTTTTCTTTAGTACAAGATGCTGCTGATCAACCTGATTTTTTACTGGAGCCCACAGACAATGAAGCATTAGACACACTTATTTTTTAATGTGGTAGTACAAGTTCTGAGGATGAGATTTCCATGTCACCAGATAGGCAAGCTTTCTGTAGACTGCAGTTATCACTGTCAAGATTTACATGTTATGAATGAGGATTAAATTTTTGGCCTTGTATTACCAAGGACTGAGTTTTGTTAAGAAGTTGCACTCATAATCACTATTGGTGAACATGACTGGTCTGTCATGCAGTCATTCATTGGATCTAGCAAAGTGCTTATAAATTTCTTCTTTCTATTGGTTTTGATGAATTTGTCAGGACTTGGGCATCTCCCAAGAGGTGCTGCATGCTAATTGGTCATTTCTTAGTTCAGCCATTCTGCTCAGCTCTACTCAGTGGTCCACAGCAATCTGTAAGGGTTTGAGATGGCATAGATGGCTGAATTGATGAAAAGGTAGCAGCATTACATCATGGACAGGGTAGGGGGTTACAGGTTTAACAATTGTATAAGTTAGCATTGCAGACTGTGATGCATTCATGGGCTACCTAGGATTGCGTGCACCAATTCAAATCATAGTTGTGGCAGTCAACCTAGCTGGTTTTTCTCCCCATGGGTTGTTCAGTAAATTGGGTACATGGCTTTGGCAGGGTATATATAAATACTGCGTTAATGAGATGGCCACAATACCTTACATATAGGTTAAGTGGCAGTGGCACTTACATGCAAATACCTAAAGACATTAATGATAAAGGAAAATTATTTGTTGTATTTCTTGGACTATCACCAGATGTTTTCTTCATACTTATTGGCCATACCCTACATTAGTAGTGTAGTACCAGGAACAGACAGAACAACAGCCTCATTTACTCACATCACCTCTCAAGCTGTCATGTATAATGCACAGAAACCAGAGCCCAACATCCACACCTTCCTCTTGACCTGCCACTTTCTCTTGTACGTCCAATTAATCACACTTCCTTTGTGCAGATACTGTTCATGCACTTCTCTTTTCTCTTTCACAAGCAAATTGATATCCTCATCCCACTACTCGCTATCCTTTCTTATTCATCCACGTCATCTGCTTACCACACATTTCACCCACACGTGAGCACTTCTTCCATGAATACCTACCACTTCTCAGTCTTTCCCCTTGTTTCATTTACTATCACTTTACATCAATCATAACTCACTATTTCTTGATACCTCCATATGCAATCCTCTTTTACAAGTTCTCTAACTTTTATCTCCTTATTCCTACCCATTATTCCCTCATTTCCTAAAGTAACTACAAACTTCCACACTCACCTCCACCATGAAGCGACTGGACATCCCACTTGCTGTCTTTCTCCTCATATTCACACCCAACATTCTCTCTTTTGCATGCCTGTCAATCAGTACATAATCTAGTAATGCCCTTTGACCCCCATCCCCCCTCATCCACATATACTTATGGATATACTTTTTTTTTCTAAACTATGTATTTCTAGTCACCAATACTTTTGCAGCACACAACACAAGTTATTCCCCCCTTTTACTCACCATGGATATCCTGTGCTCCCCAGTTATAACCTCACCTCACATTACTCACTCTTTGAATTAATTGCCCACCATGAGGACTTAATCCCTTGCATCATCAAATATGTGAATGAATGTATTTGATAGAGTTTTAAATTACCAGCACCTTGAACTCATTTCAGAGGAAGAATCAGTTTATTGAAGAGGAAGCAGAAGTGTCTGAAGATGGCGTCTCAGTATCTAGTGATGAGAGTGATGCTGTTAAGGAAGAATATGATTACAGTTTTGTTGATGATTGCTCTCAAAAAACACAAGACGCAGGTGTTGAGTAAGTTTTTTAATTTAAAAGTTCCTGCCAGTATTAAAAAAATAAAACATGCAATAAATAAATTTTCAAAGTTTTAGTTTCATTGCAAAGTTTGGATATGAACAGTGTTTTGGGAAAGCTTTTCTTCGAACCATTATACTTTGAATGTTGCATGTGGCATATGCATAATTTCAAGAATAATTGTCTCTCTACTCCTGTTTCTACCAGACATAAAAATGTCATGATTTAATTAAAGTAGTAAAAGAAATTACCATGTTGAGTAAGTTTTATTTCTGTCTTAAGAAGTAGGAAATTTCCTGATCATATGTTATGTTAAGTGTTTTAGGTCATTGCTCTTGGTATTCTTGTTAGAGATGGAACTCTTTTAGCCTCCCTCTATGGGCTGTAGATGGCACACTTCAACTCTTAACAATTGATGTGTTTCCATATCCTACCTCTTTTAATACGTATTTCAATTATAGTACCAGTAGTAGCCTACAGAGATCAGTAACAGATGAAAATGAACTACTTTATTTCTAAGCTTATTTCAAATGTAAAGTACCATTATACAATAGAGTATTATTATGTTTCAACATATGATCTTGTTATTCACCACCAGCATTATGCCTGTGTAAGAAATGAGTGATACAAACAGAACCTCCACGATAAAGTTCCTTTGTGATCAACTTTGGCAAGGCTGTATCACTGGAAGTATAGTCTTGTTGAAGACTTCACTCCAAAGAAGTCTTCATTTCCTTGCTTGTGTTAGCAGCACAGTCTTGAGCTGCAGGAGCCTTCAGAAAGGTCCTAGATAACACCAGGACTCTTTCGTAGTAATAGTTCCTGGTGTAATTACTGATGAATATTAGTACAACTAAAAAATAGTGTAAACAATCTTCATTTTTTGGTATCTCACAGAATACTAAATAAGTATGCATGATCTATTTTCAGCATGAAAGCAGTTTATTTGCAGTCTGTTATCAGTCCTTTCAAGAAGAATCAACTGGATCATCGTCAGTACCGTCCACTACCACACCTATCCAATACTCCTGAAAGCACTGAGGAATTAGATGAGGTGGGTACATAGAAGCTTTTCTTTAGACCATTTCCTTACCCAACATTTCACGCTTCAGGCTTTTCCATTGCCAAGCTGTTCCTACCAATGACAATTTCCTTACTGTGCGGTTCCCATTTAAGATCATCACCTTGCTGTCAAGTTTTTGGTTCCCAGTTAGATCACTCCATTGCTCTCAAGTTTTTCATTTATAATATTTCTCCAGTTCTTTATGTTCACATTCTTTTTCTTTATATTTAGATGTTGAAATGTCGTCACTATTTTAAAAGGTTCAATTTCTGATTTCTTGTTGTTTGTTCATACTGGGGCTCCTTGCCTACCAATGTTTTACCAAACATTTACCAACCATTGCATGAGTTTCGAGTAACCTTGGTTTCCTATGGCATCACAAAGATTTTATCCTTGTGTTGGGCAAATGTTGCCGGTTGTTGCTTTTTGGGAGAGGCAGGAGTGTCAAAACCAGGCACTGATACTGTTGCTAGGGCAAATGTTGAGGTAGCCTTTTGTGTGCGTATGTGGCCAGCTATTTTGTGGGAATACAGATGTGAAGCATCATGCTAAATATACTGTCATCATAGTATATTACATTAGTTTTGTACGTCATTTCTTTGTACTTTTATGGAATAAGTATTTTGTATTTTAAGTATGAAGGCTTATTTTTAGCCATGAAGTGTTCATGAATGGTATCAAGGTTTATATATCAAGGGGTCACTGCCTCTCAACCTCCATTTCCCATATACCCTGTACATTGCCAACCATAGTTTTCCCAACCATGGGGTCTTCCACTGGTTGTCATGGGACTTTTGGATTTAGATTCATATCCTTGAGTTTCTTTCACTATACTTGATCTTCATTTTCATATTTATGACTCCATTATTTATGTCATCATTTGTAATTTTTTTCCACTAATCATGCCATTGTTTCATGTTCTATGAAGTATTATCAAAAACTTAAAAGATATTGAAAAATAGACAAACCAGAAACAATAATATTATGGTCTTATGACAACTTTATAGAACGAGAAAATGGTGAGTAAGATTATGGATACAAATACATATTATAACTGAGCACAGTGCCTTGGCAAATGAAAGAGAGCATTTAATTGAATTAATGATCTTATGTGAAATATTTAATCTAACACAGTTCCAACCCAGATTTTCCTTGAAAATTTATTGTGCTTCCTAGATTTTGCCTCAGAGAGAAAAGGTTTTACAGTTTTAAGACAGTTTTCATT
The DNA here is from genome assembly GCA_032273605.1 of Panulirus laevicauda. Classification (NCBI taxonomy): domain Eukaryota; kingdom Metazoa; phylum Arthropoda; class Malacostraca; order Decapoda; family Palinuridae; genus Panulirus; species Panulirus laevicauda. Next base: position 7,185 of record JAUTXX010347279.1, on the reverse strand, counting down.
CATATTAAAAATTAGGCACGAACAATTGAAAAATTTTTAATAATTGAGTACAAGAACTAGTATCAAAAGTATTTGAATTGTCATGTTAAATTAGACGTTTTTAGGAGGAAGCAAACATAAAAGGATGTCGAGTTTTAGAATCCGAGTCATTTTTCATGTTCAGTCTTTATTGCAATAAGTGATCAGATGCAGTTATCTTCTAAAGTGTTTGTGGGGAATAAAAAGATTTTGTGTGAAATGACTCCACAGTTACCATGTAAATGAGAATTTTTGAATTAGTTGTTTATGTTTGATTCCAGTGTGTTTCATTACAGACAGATGAAGACAGCTTTGTGGTAGACAACAACTTTGTGGAATATGACACAGAATACTTAGGAGATACTATGTTGGCTGAAGACCCCATCATGATTCAGGTAGTTACCTTTTTATTATTCTTTTCTTAAGTTTAGAATGGAAATATATGGTACTGATTTATTGGGAAGAGTCAGTTACCACATTATATCAAGAATTATTAATGAAAAGAAACTTAGTACAGGTAAATGATGATTGTTTTTAAAATCTGCTCAATAATTTTTTTTTATGCAGAGTTCCTCAGTTAGTTTTTGTCTTGTAAGAATTTATACATGTATGTTATTAAGCATATTTCTTCAAATTTTTGGTATCTAATGATAAGTATTTCTAATTCAGGCCCTCCATGATAAGGCCAGTGCAAAGAAGGCTAAGGATACCAAGAAGGGAAGTAAAGGCAAGAGAAAGAGGATAATTTTGCATGACTCCTCCAGTGATGATGAAAGTGTTTATGAAAAGAAGATTAATGATATGGAATTACTGAAACTGAAATCAGATGATGTTTGTAAATCTAATGTCGAGAGTGACAAAGCAAAAGAGAAATCTTTCGAGGCTAGTAACCCAAGCACTATAAAAATTGTTGCTCCGTCTGATAATGTACAGTTTAGGGATCAGAAGAGAACAAAATTAACAAAAGAAGTAATCCCAAGATTATCCCCAAATGAAGATTATGCAGAAATGTCTGAATCTTTTAAGCTAGAACAAGTAAGTATAATGAGTCTGTAATTCAGTCATATTCTCTGGAATATCTGAGTATGTTAGATGCTCATCAATATTTTTAGGACTTTAGAATGGTAGAAGTTGTAGGATGGAACATTAGGTAGACACTTGATATAAGTAGTTGGTAGGAACATTAGAGAAGAGCCTCTGAAAACACTGTGCTAGAGTTCCCCTTTGCCAGTGACCTGTTAAGGGTGGAGCACTAGAGGGTAAGAAATGGCGGTGGAATTCAACAGTGATGGAGACTCTTCTGCCGTAGCCACCCATTAAGGTAGCTCCCAAAGGGAACAGGCATTAGAAATAGAATAAGTACATAAATTTATATGTATGATTCATTCTTAGTCATTTTACATAATTAGCACTTAAGCAAATTTTTCATCAGTTTTAAACTTAAGAATGGAAATATATGGTTTGAAAATAATGGAAAAGTAAGAGTAACCAGATTGTGTGAAGAAAAGTATGCCAATTTATCAGTTTTCTGTGGGGGAAAACATATTTAAAGATAGAGATTGTAAGATTATACGTTTTATAAATTTATAATTTGTTTCTTCTCAAAGATAATTTTGATTATTAGTATCTGTTTAAGACTGTTTTTTTTATTTAGAGTCTCCATGATAGAGTCATCACCAAGAAGGCAAATGATACCAGGATTGGAAGTCATTACAGAAGAAAGAAAAGTTTCCATGACATGTCAAGTGAAGAGAGTGTTGTAGAAAACAAAAAAATGAAAAGTAAACCTCCATTATGTGGACTGAAATCAAATGATAGTGTCAAACCTGGTATTCAGAGTATCAAAGAGAAGTCTTTAGAGGCCAGTAAGTCAAGTGCTCTATCACGTAAGGATCACCGAAACACAAATGTAACAAAGGAAGTAATCCCACAATTGTCCACTGCAGAAGACAAGCCAGTATTTTCAGAGGCTTCCAAAGCAGAAGTAAGTAAATTCTAGTTTATAGTTGTCTTGTATTATTACCAGATAATTGAATTTCCTACATATGGTGGTAAATAACATAGAAATATTATACCTTTCACACCACAAATAAGTTTGAGTACAGCTAATGGCTGTCACATATGAGTGGGGGGAGGGGGGTGAGATTAGGACCTGAGGATTACTCCATTACACCCTAGACTCAGTTTGATTGGTCCTTACCTTACCAGACTAAATTTGCAACACATAGGGAAATAGAGTTGAAGAAAAACGAGATAGAGAAATAGGGAAAGAATACATGGAATGCTGTATGTAAACGAGGGCTGTAAGGACAGTGATAAGTGGAAACTTTTACCATGGCCACCTTCTTGATGGGAGTTGCAGATGTAATGGGTGTCAGAGTCAAAGATAGAATGGACTTACTTGGAATTTTCTTTTAGATGACAAACTTAACTCTTCTAGGATCCTTAGCGTTTATTGCAAGCTGAATTACGGTATTTTGTTGAAGTTTGTTTGGGTGGGGTTTCATTGTCTTTTCTTAATGAATAGTGGATTATATAATGATTACTTTTCACCAGGTGACTACAGTGATTTTAGTGGACTCTCTTGAGATAGCTGGTGGAGGAAATATTGTGTCCAAGCTGAGAAATCACTATGGTGTCTGCACATCTGTTGTCCAAGTGGCACATGCACATTATGCTGTTTCAACACGAATGGCTGTGTCTCGGCTACTGCATTCTGGTAATTTACATCCTTCCTACAATAAGAAAACAGGCACTGCATTCTGGTAATTTACATCCTTCCTACAATAAGAAAACAGTCTAGTCTTTTCATATTCTACCATATGTTCAATTATTCTTGTTCAGGCTTTTAGGAATTTTTCTCACACGCTAAAGGTACATGATCATCAAGAGTCAATGTTATTCTTGTATTCGGATCAGCTTTTGGGTCTTTACAAATGGTAACACTCAGTATTCCATGGTTATTTATCATATGATCATAATTAAAAGTTTTCCACAGTGTAGCGCCATAATCATGGCTAAGAGCAGTGAAAGGATTTTGGTTTCTTTTGTATTTTATGATATATTTAAGAGTTTTTCCTTTACATGAGGGAGACGCATTGTTTTGTTTATGTTTTTCATTTTATAGTATTTAGCAGCAGTCAACAGAGAACAAAGCTGGTACAGCGAGTACAAGGAATGCTGGACTTGTATGATCGACCTGTGATAATTGTGGAGATGGATCACATTAGAATGGGAGAATCTCCATGTACAAGAAAGACTCGCTCCCGTTACTTAGACACAATTACATGTGCATGTACTCAGGTCACACAGCTGAAGGTCCTCTACTCTGGAGGTCAGGGTGAGTGTATTTTGTGTTTTAGCAAAATGGTTCATCATTAGGTCTTAGTTATATTCCACATTCAGATTTGGCTGTCACATACCTACCTACCTATTATGACATGATTTTGCCAGAATGGTAGGGCAAGCACCTAACACTCTGCATATCTAGCTTATTGAATTACGTTGCTCCTTTTCTATTTGCAGTTCATGAGGAATTGACTTAAACCATAAGTCCAGTCTTTTTGTAAATGTTTCTGTGGTCATTCCATGCATGTGTCAAATTTCTCTAGGTATGGCATTTAATATTCTACATATTTTTGGGGCATTCATGAATTTGCACCTGATACCCTTTTGTTGTGTGCCTCAGCTGCCCCTGCCATCTCCCAAATAGAAAAGATGAATAAGTAACCACTATAGCATTTTGCTTCTGATACGAACATTAAAAATTTTTAATTGCTATTTTTTTGTCTCATATTGGGAAGTTCAAAGTATCACCCCTCTCATTATTCGACCACATAGCACTCTCTAGTTAAGGTGCTTCTTGAGCTCAAGCTTTTCAGTTATTGTAACTCCCAGGTCTGGTATTTTCTTTATTCGTTACTTTTAACCCTGTAGGCCTATGTATGAGATGCGTACATATTGTTTATTGAAGCATATACCTTTTCCTGCAGTACACCAAAAATTACATTTTCAAACATTTCTATCTGCCACTTATACGGAATTTTTTGTTAGTTTAAAATTGCATGATCCTTTCTCCTGTTTTTCCTCTTGTACTTTTTTTTTTCAAAGTGCTCCATAATTTAGTTTTTAAATTCTTTTGCAAAATCCAGATAAATGGTATCCACACTTTTCTTACATTAGGGTTTCATATATGTAATTATAGTGAACTACCAGTTGCATTTGATTACTTTTACTTAGTGAAAATCCCTACTGGCCTTCAAAATGTGCTTCTTTATCAACCTTTTGTATATTTTAATTATATCTAATGCTAGACTAACTGGTTAGTATTGCTTAGGTAATAATTGAAAGTCCCCTTTGTGTCCCGGAGACATGTATGCCATTGTGTACATATTTGCTGAATAAAATTAGTTTTTGCTATATTTCAGTACGATAGTAAAGGGTTTTGCCCCCCTCCCCTTTTTTTTTTGTAAATGTATCAAATTCCATCAGATCCTAGTGCTGTGTTTTCTTTCACTAGTTTAGTCATTTTAATTTATGTCCATCTAGTAGATTTATGAGTCAAATATCTCATCATCTATATTGTTTCTCATTTTTGTGCTGATTTTTTTTTCTTTGTGCATTCGCCTTTTCCCATTTTATGAGTATCAGGAACAGACAAAGAAATGGCCTCATTTCCTCACATCCACTCTCCAGCTGTCATATATCATGTATCAAAAAAAGAGTCCCCTATCCATAACCAGGCCTAACTAAAACTATTCCCCTTTTCCAAATCATTATTGAGCTTTTAAGCCTTTTTTTTTTTTTTTTTTTTTTTTTTTTTTTTTTTTTTTGCCTTGGTAAACTGCCATGCAGTTGACTAATGGTTAGAGACTGCATTGACTTTCTTAATTGGTTGACTCAAGTCAGTTTATGTTTGGTGGATATCAAGTAGATAGTCCTTTTAAGATGATCACTTTGTTAGGTATTTTGACTTGATTTTGAAAGGGATTTAATGTCCATGACTTATTATAAATAGGTCATAGATGTGTCATTAAAGGAGAGAAGGAAGTCTGCCACACTTCAGGCCTTTTGTTATGCTTTTCCAGGAAAGGATTGGTAATGACATAATTGATAAATGAACCTCATTTAATTTGAAAATACAAATGTTTACAAGTTTCTTTATTAAAGTTCCAGAACTTACATATTGGTCTCTACTATCTATCTATATATATATATATATATATATATATATGTTGTCTCTAACCCACCGATACTTAGGTGGATAGTACTAGTAATATAACTCCCAGGTCAGTGGCTGACTGCCAACTACTGCTTACTGATTGTTCTTTACATATCTGATACATAATCATCTTTTATTTCAAGAATAAGATTGGAACAATGTGGTATATTGGGGTCGACATGCTGTAAGTGAACTGAACCAGGGTATGTGAAACGGCTGGGGTAAACTACGAAAAGTTCTGTGGGGCCTGGTTGGGGATAGGGAACTGTGGTTTTGGTGCAGTATACATGACAGCTTAAGAGTGGATGTGGCCTTTCCTCTTCTATTCCTGGTGCTATCTCCCTAATGCAGAAAATGGGAGTGAGGATGAAAGAAAGAATGTTTAGGTGTCAGTTTCTTTATTAAAGATCCAGAACTTATGTAATAAATTACAGGTTAATTAAGCTTTTATGATGCACGTGTATCCTTTAGAACTTTAACTTTTTTCAACACTTTGGGTCTTTACTTAATCAAGCATTTATGATACAAAACCATTATATTCTTTACTCAAACATTGTAGAAAAAAAAAATAGTTTTAATGAAAGTTATGGCTTTACTTACTGCATATTAAGAAAGGCCAATTGCAACATATTTGGCTTAGAAACAGAGTAAGACGGAAATTATTTCACAGAGGAGACGACCTTCTTGTTGTGGCAGTTAGCAGAGCAAGAAAAAGCCAAGGGATATAGGATTCCTGTGCTTCCAGAACACAATACTGAGGTACAACAGGTAAGTCACTAGTTTTCTTTTTCTCACACCATAAAAGTATTTTGTATGTTGATTGATTTTCCCCAGGTTATTTATCTTTAACCTTTGTAATGGTACTATATGTACCATCCAATTTCACTGAAAATAAACCCATTCAGAAAAGTTATACTTTAGTTAGCAAAATATTAAAGCAAATATATTTAAAGGAAAAAAAAAAATAAACCTACATGTATATGATACATCAGCATGTAAGGATAATTTCTGTTTGAATTACATATAATGTATACTTCAAAGGCATGACCACTAAAGCAGCTGTGCAAAATTTTGGAAAACACCCAAATTCCAGTGAAAACAGTTGTATGAAGTTTTTAAGTTAAAAAGATAATTAAATATAAGGTGTTCTGAAAAGTTTTGCCAGTTAATAAGGATTTCCTCAATGTTAAGGATTTAAAAATACTATAGTCAACATCACAGTATTTGGACACCTATTACCTGGAAAGTCATTACAAATTTTATTCACGAAAAGTCCCATTTAGAGAAAGTATGCCCATTACCTAAACATGAAAGTTTGCAAACTGGCTGTCTGTTATTGTCTTTGATTTAGTTTAGTTGACACCAATCAATTTAGTTTACAACTTACTTTGCAACTAACATACAACACATTTTGCAAATAGAGGAAATTCAGTTAAAATTAATTTTTTGTGTATGTCAAGGGAGCTGAAAAAGATTTATCTTCTTAGGTGGTGAATTTCTATCGATCACTACCCCGTATCAACTATGCTACAGCTGTCTGCTTGGCTAATAACTTCAGAACAGTTAAAGAAATGGTTAACAGGTAAGAGCAGTGATCATCATTGTATACATAATATTACTTCACTTATGATACAATCCCAGGAAACCTTTCACAAAGGGAGTCCTGGGCATATAACCCCAGGGCCCCCATTCAGGGGCTTGTGCAGCCCAAGGCAGCATCACACTCGGTGAAAAGGGTGGGATGGACTCCTTTGATATTAGATGTTCTTTGACGTCTCATTCCAAAGGAGTCTTTGCTTCCCTATTACTGGAAGTAGTGTAGCCTTGGGATACAGTAACCTTTAGAAAAGTGATGGGCAACACCATGTCTTTCACTGCTTCTAACAACTTGCCTCCCACACCATATATTCTTAATACCTTCCACAGAGCATCTCTATCAACTCTGT
>JAUTXX010347058.1:0-13464 GCA_032273605.1 Panulirus laevicauda | reverse complement strand
CACACAAATAGTATTCACACACACAGACACACGCACACACACACGCACACTGTTCCTCTCTTATTTTCATGGATAAAACATGACTTATGTAAACCTCGTCATGTTTATATTTGAGTACATTTATCCTTTATTGAAGCAAAAACAAGGACAGTGTAGCTATATGTGTTCTCCAATATTTGTATTCTATACATATTTGGCCAGATGGGAGAGACAATGGTGCCTGAGTGGACTTTGTTTTAGAGAAGTAAATAAAGTATATATTGACAGCGAGTGTGTACTTGTACAACATAAAAATTACAAGTAACATGCATTGTTCAACTGTGTCACATGCAAGATCTATCAGCTGTAGTACGGGAAGGATCAGATGTGTAAATTTCCGCAGTTGCGATAGTGTTTGAATCACTCTGTAGTATTTTCTCAGCTACGAAGAATGTTTGAAACACTCTGTATTATCTCCTCAGCTACGAAGAGTGTTCGAATCCCTCTGTAGTATTTCTTCTGCTACGAAGAGTGTTCGAATCACATTGTAGTATTTCCTCAGCTATGGAGAGAGACTGAAACACTTTGTAGTATTCAAACTCACTAAACTACAAACCTTTGAATTGTGCAAGAGCTGTTTCTCTGACTAATACATTAGTTAAATGTATGATATTAACTGTAATCCATAGTTTTGCTCTGTTGTATACACATGACATACTACTTAACTTGACAAACCTTAAGTTGGTATGAAGGTAATAGAAAAGATGAAAGTCAGACTACAGCAGACCTGAGAGTCTTCGAAGAACTGGTTATGAACTGGAGGACAGTGATAGCGTCCTACAGTCGTAGATCTATACAGACGGACACAAGACAGTAAAGCATATGACGCCTCCTCACCCACCACACCCTCCCTCTGATTTATCGCCAGGGAAATAGCTATAAACACCAAGTGGTATTGGAGAGTAGAATCCGACGTGAAAACCTTATAGGAGAAGAAATGTATGTAAAACACATTCCGATCTAAATACAGCCGTCTGGTTACCCTGGGGAGAAAATGACTTTAATCGTTGCATATTCTGTAAGATGACCCTCTGCTGTTTTTCTCTCTCTCTCTCCACTAAGCGACGACCAGCGTCAGGGGAGTGATGCCACGTTGCTCTACCCTTCCGTCTTCTGTTTACTTTATCAAATGATTCCGGCTTCACTAAACTTTTGCCAGTATTGTCCAGCAAACTAATATTCACAGAGGATCACCTCACAGTTGCGCATTGTATTTGACTCATTTCCCATCGTTTTAGAGTGCTGTATGATGGTGTAAGTATTTAATGTGATCGGAGATATATATGTGGTGTACAGACTCACATTATACAAGACGGAGGAGAGAGGTATTTCGCACGAGCTGACTACGCAGAACACAATCTTTTTCGTAACTGGAAATCTTCATGAACTTTCGAAGCTATGGCAAGTGTTTTTGTAACGATGTTAGATTCGGGTTATAAACTGCAGAAGTTAATGACTGAATTTGGAGTCGTGTGTACAAGTTGAGGATAGATAAAAAAGAAAACAAGATTATTAGGTTCAGCAGGGTTGAGGGACAGGTTAGTTGAGGTGAGAGTTTCAATGGAGAAAAATTGGAGGAAATGAAGTGTTCTAGATATCTGGGAGTGGACTTGACAGCGGACAGAAACATAGAAGCGGAATTGAGTCACAGGGTGGGGGAGGGGGAGAAGGTTCTGGGGTCACTGAAGAATATGTGGAAAGAGAGATCGTTATCTGGAGGGCAAAACTGGTTATGTTTGAAGGTATAGTAGTGCCAGCAATGTCATACGGATGAGAGGCATGGGCTATAGATAAGACTGTGCGGCAGTGTATTGGAAATGAAATGTTTGAGGACAATATGTGGTGTGAGGTGGTTTGATCGAGTAAGTAATGAAGGGTAAGAGAGATGTGTGGTATTATAAAGAGTGTGGTTGAGAGAGCTGAAGAGGATGCGCTGAAATGGTTAGGAAACAATACCTGTTAGCAATTATTTCCTGTCTTACCAACATAAAACCTATCACAAATTTACAAGGAAATCCATATACGGTTACCGATGACGTTCATAGGGCTATGTTTGATAAGATTATTCTGTGTTGTTATATGTGAAGGTCAACAGGACATCAAGCTTTCTCAGGGTTGGAACAATATCAGATAAGCTTTTTTGAATGGTATAGTTTCTTGTGTTTACTGTATTTCTCTATACTTGGTGTGTCATTACAATATCTCTATTTGGCCTTGTCATGATAATGGTCTGTGATATCATTGGGTATTCGAGCATTGTTGCCTATCTCTGATATAGTTTTCATTTCATTAGCTGAATATTCTGAGTCTATACTGTTATATCCTTTTAGGAACATAGAATGAATAATGTTATCTTATTATCAATTATGAACATGTGATGCTTGAGGGTTTTCGGTACATTTTAGTTCTTAACACTTCTTGGCTTCGTATTAACTCAATATCTTAGAAGGGTAAACTACTGTCATTATCTTATACAGTGGCCTTTGAAGATTGTGACAAGTTGCTCAGTCTTGTCAAAAATAAACTAATGTATGAATGGACTGGCCAGAAACATGAGACGTCTACAATATATCTGAACATTATGTGGTTTCATATTGCTTAAGAAACTAGTTCCAGAGTACTTCACGTGTGCGTTTGCAAGCACAGGAATAAGAGGATTACCCATTCATTACTCCGAGAGAGGTATTTACAGTTGAAAGTAAATGATGAATTCTCACACTATACCATCAATCAGCCTGACAATATGACTTCCTGGAAGTCTATTACTATTTGAACCAATAACATCTGAAGGGAAAATTCAAGACAAAACATTTAAACACAAAAGTTTAAACCCAAAGTCAACTTTTCGGGCGTTGAGTTTGCCTGACCACAACTAGTGTTATCGACGAAAGGTCTCAGAGTTGTGGTAATACTGGGTGATGAAATTTAACGAAGGAATTTCATAGTTTGTAAGTTACTGATCTTTATCAGTTTGTGATTGATCTGATTGAATCATCAGGCTAATGCATCTTAATCATAGGTATAAGGAGATATTTGGCTTGGACCACCGAACTGCTTCGTGAGGTTATCACTTTCCTTTCAGTCACACTCTGAGTTGTGTGTTGAGCTCTTCGTTAACTTTATCTGTTGGGTTGGAGCGGAGTTCTCTGTACGTACAGTGATCACTCAGTAGTTTAGGGTTTTCTCAATGTAGTATTTTCGCTCCTAGTAACAAAAGCATCTGGCTTGTCGGCTGTTGTGTTATAGATGTTTAAATAGCCCTTACAGACCGTAGAGGATAGGAACTATTACGTTTTGTGAACACAGCACCGCACACTACACCACGTATAGGGTCGCTTTTGTTGTCGATGTTTTTCTGTAATCTGGATCAGACAGTTACCCAGGTTTTACTTGATCTATCTTTCTATTGAGGGCCAGCGAGATACCATAACCTAGCACACAGCCAGTGTCCTCGTCTACTAACACAGACAGGTAAGATAAAGACGAATAAACGTCCCTTCTATCCACGAGTAATCAGAAATGTCTGACAAGAAATTGCCAAATCATTAACCTATATTTTCAACAGATCTCTCCAGGATGGGACAGTATCGCAGGAGTGGAGACTAACACACGTTACTCCTATATTCAAAAAGGGAAGCCATAAAATGTCTGGCAATAACAGTTCTTTTAGCCACACATCAATTATATGTAACTTCTGGAGTCGGTTATAAGGGATAAAATCGTAACCTACCTGGAACCACACAGCCTGATCAATAATACACAGCATGGTTTCAGAAGGCACAGGGCATCCCTTACAAACCTTCTTGAATTTTATCATAAATGATTCAGTACCCACGAAAGACAACACCAAGATATACTACATTTCTGGATTTCCAAAAAGCGTTTGACAAAGTCGCACACGTTAGATTGATTAAATTGGGGACTACTGGTTGCACAGGAAACTGGGTAGAAGCCTGGTCACATGATAGGAGGCAAAGAGTTGTAATGAATAGTGAATCATCACCGAGGTCGCCAGTTACTAGTGGAGTTCCCCAGGGATCTGTCCTTGGGTCTGTACTTTTCATCGTTTATACTAAAGATATTGGTATGGGACTGAATAACATAGTGTCCAAATTTGCAGATGACACAAAGATCGGCAATGCCATATAACTAAAGAAGATAGGCTGAGATGACAAGAGGATCTAGAAAATTCGTTGAATGGTCTAGAAAACGGCAAATGCCATCTGATGTTTAATATATGACAGCGGTTGCAAGTAGGAAACCTCACCAAAAATTCTCTCATGAACTGATGGGCCGCAAGATAAAGGACGCCCCGTGTGGGAGAGATGTAGTCGTAACTATCTCTAAGAACTTCAAATTTTCCCAGCATTGTAACGTAACTGTCAAGATAGCAAATAGGATGTTAAGAGTGCTTAACAAAAATTTTACGAACACAAGCAAGGGTGTGGTATGGCCACTATACCTAAGTCTAGTTAAACCCAACCTCGACCAGGCAATGCAGCTCTGGGTCTCCAGTTTAAGCAATGATATTTTTCAATTGGTAGAAGTGCAGGGGAGAGCAACTAAATTGATTCTTTGCTTTTGTAACAAACAACGTGAGGACATGTTGCAAGAACTAAACATGTAAATAAGAGGAGTTTTCTAGGCAAATTATTAGAATGTTTCAGAATACTTAAAGGATTCACAACGATGCTATCAAAAATTTCTTTACAGTAGCGCCAGCCCTGCCAACGAGAGGATATGAACTAAAACTCAGAGGTCACCGGATTAATCTGGATTTTACAAAATACTTCTTCACCAGCGACGTTACTGATGCATGTTGTAAGCTACCAGAACATGTTGTTCAGAGCAACACTCTTAGTATCCTTGAAAATAGGCTTGATCATCGCTTGTCACTCTCTGGTATGAAATGATTCACTTAATCAATCATCGTAACGTAGTGGTATATCATGCTACCTTCTCAACCATTAATCTCTTCCTGGCTATGCTACGCTAACATACCAACATTGATTGACTTGTGTCACCAGCTTTTAGGAAGCAAGAATGAATTCTATCATCATCCTTCCACATCAGGAGTAATGTAAACTAAGTAGCGAGGCTGGAGCTCAAAGTTTATCCTCATTATTGTCATTGTAACAAAACTGAAGGAATGCATACCGTTGGTGATGGGATGCACGACATATCGTGTTCATTTCACCTGATAGAAATTTTCTTCAGCCACATTAAACCTGCAGGCTATGATTCCATCCTTTTCCGTCCGGCGTGTTGCTGGAGGGAGTGGAGGTTGGGGAGAAAGCTTTTTAATTGCATGCTATTCTTTCCTTCTGCTGTTTTTATGTCTTTTTTTCAGTAATGTTGAGGCCAGACCACCTCGCTTGGACCTTGGGTCTGTGTAATCCGTGTTGTCCAGAGACATTTGCCTCTCAAGCCTCTAAGTCTGTTGATGTTTGGGTTTCATTTTCGTTGTCTCCTTGATCATCAAACAATAACAATGATCATCACCCAGTAACAATGAACATCACCCAATAACAATGAACATCACCCAGTAACAATCAACATCACCCAGTAACAATGTGTCTCGCTCAACATCTCGACTTTAGAAAACATCCAGTTGTGTATAATTTGGGAAGTTTTGAACTTCTCGCTACTTCATCCTTGATCACTTCATCGCATTTTTGTTTCCCTGGGTCAGTTGTTGATGTTCCCCGTACTGTTGGTTGGCTACGTTATTTGATCTCTCTGGTAGTACAGGTTCAAGGATTACTTGTTCACCTAAACATTCCTAGTAACACTTTACATTTTGTTTTGCCTTACGCGCAATCATTAGAGAAGAACTTAAAGTGTAGCACAGCTGATGAAGAGGAAGGTTATCTAGATGGGAAATGTTATTCCTATGTGACGGAAACACGGCTCTTTATATGACATAGGCACCGAAAACTGCTGAAACAGAGAGAAACGACTTGTGAGAATTTTTGTATGTCAATTGAGACAAAGTAACAGGACACTGAATGCATCAGGCAGTATGTACAGGGGACATACACAGACAGACGCCTTGGTGAGGTGGCCTGAGGTAACCTTGGATCTGATCTGTCTGTCCACCGGATGTCGCGTCCATGGGTACCTTCCACAGATTGGGTCTTACATCAATTTATCTCATCGAAAATGTCCTTAGCTGATATTCTTTTCTAAAGTCTCTGGTGTTTAAATAAGACTCCACAATACTTCTTTGCAGGAATCAGTTTGCAGTTCTAATGTTGAAAGTGTCTCTCCAGTGTATATGGTTGTCAAGAGAAGTTTTACGTTGGTTAATACGTGTTACGAACCATTTCCCAAGTCTGATTAACATAAAACCTGTTACAACCTTTACAATGATTTCTATATACGTTACCAGACACTTTCATGCGGCTGCATTGAACCTTACCTTACCTTTCCTTCCTGGTCAGGAAGTCCCTCCTATCTTCTATCAGACTACCGAAGATAGCACGGTGCCTATCTCCTCCGTCGGACGGGGCGTCGGGCCATACAGCGTGGTGATGTGTGTGTGTGTGTGTGTGTGTGTGTGTGTGTGTGTTTCTATGTGGGCAGAGTCCTGGCCAATTGAACAGTAAGTGTTCAGTCTCTTCATTGTGGTAGCTACTAGGTGGGCATGGAGGCTCCTGTGACGTGCTGGAACGGTGCTTTTAATATCTGAGTGAGAGAAGGAATGAGTAACTCACGTATGTCTGGGAAGCATAATTTCTAATGAGTGTATGGCCGGCAGAGCAGTGTTAGGATTGGGTTGGGAGTACATTAAGTGCTAGTCGGATCATTCCGGTGTGTATATGCTGTCATTTTTTGTTTGTTAGGGTAGAGGGGAAGAGATATGTGAGTATATGTCTCTGAAGTATGAGGCAGAGGTCAGTTTTGTAATTCTGTTTGAGGGATGGTTGTTGGTCACGGAGTGATTCGGATAAGAAGGGTCTAATGTTGATGCATGATAAGGTGTCACTGTATCGGGAGAATCTCTGTTTCTTTGTATTGGTTTTGAGTGTCTTTAATTGTTTGACATTCAGTAAATGTTTTGAGCATGAGTTCTACATGTTTTGTAGCACTGCCAATGTTTTCTTTAAACGGGATGGCTGACCAAGCGGGTGAGGCGCAGAGTACAACGGATGAAGTGATGGCGGGAGAAGTTCAGAATCACCCCAGCCAAGAATGACCTTACGTTTTGAAAACTGTAAGACTGATAGGGATGTAGTTGATACTGTTATTAAGAATGTTATGATGATCTAAAGAATCAAAGTAGGTCAGGCTGATTGTCTTAGAGATGCTGGCTCGGGCAGACGAACACTCAGAGTGAAATTAGAGTCAAAAGAACTTGAACCTACAATCTTAGGTAAGGCTATAAATCTGGAAAGGAAATCAGGATATGTGAACTTAACAAAGCCGACTAAGCATTATCAGAAAGAGATGAAAATAAGAAAGCTCAGGATGAGCCAAAAGAGCTGAGGCGGAAGGGGGAGGAGAACTTATCATAAAGATCGGGGTAGATATAGTGAAACTACCAAGTACCTTAGCACAAGGAAAGAGGGGTTAAAGGTAACTGCAAATAATGATCCTGCTGTAAACTGTGTAAATAATGTTATTGTCCGGATCAGTATAAAGTGCTAGTTGCAGGTGAGGCTCAGGTTCCAATTAACGTTCAAGTTCCAGTTAATATTCAGATTAATTAGGATGTTTAAGTTCAAAGTAACCATGATAGAGATTTTGCACCGGAAGATAGATCAGCAACAAATATGCATAAACGTTTTTACTATGCTGCAGTGCAAGGAGCTTTGATAACAAAGTCGCATAAGTGCTGTATTATGCATACGACCTTGACCTATGTATCATCTACATCAGGGACTTTGGCAATTAGTGGTAGAAAAAACGGTGAGAAATACAGGAATGACAGGAAACACAGAAAAGAAGGTGGATGTTTATCCTACATCAATCCAGATCTGAATGCTTTGCCGGATGATGAACTCATAAATACAGATGGCGCTTAAAGCCTATGGTTGGTTCCTACAACCAAAGACACCATGGTCATTGGTATCTGCCAGAATAGCACTTAGCACTTCGGCCACAGAGGGAAGGATGAACAGAACCACATGCACTGATCACGCAGGCTGGCAGCAAGTACCAAGCTGTTGTCATTATTGAGGAATTAACCTTGATTCCATTTATCAGAAGGCATTTTAAGCTGAAGCAGAAAGACATTTCTTATAGCTTACTAAAGACCTTTTATTAACAATTTCATGGAGCCTACAAGAGGTAAAACTATACTGGATTGAGTCTTGTCTTTTCTATTCCTTTAATGATTGGTAACGTTACTGTTAGATCGCCCATTAGTGACCATTATCTGACATTATCTGTTGTGGAAGTCAAGGTCTAGAAAGAGAACTACTAAGACTACAACAAGGTGGAGGACACATTCTGATGAATGGCCTTAATGTCTGCAGAAAGTCTGAGGTGTTAATCACGTGGTTGAAGAAGTAATTCCCAGGTTTGTCCCCAAGAAGTCAAGAAAAGCGAAGAATGAAAACTTCATGAATCAAGTGTCATTTATGGAAAAGATACAGACAGTCCAAAGAGCATTAACAATATGTACAATAAAAAAGAATACTTAACAAAGCCACTAAAGAAGTGAAGAAAACTCGGAGGAAGTTTGAGAAAAACCTTGCTGGAAATATTGAGAAGTATGGCAAATCTTTCTTCAGGTATGATAATCCTATGACAAGGGTAAAAGAAAGAGTTGATCCCCTGACTGAAGAAAATGGTAGTGTAATGGTTGGTGATGGAAAGTCTGCCTCACAGAAGAAACCTTTCAAGACCTACCTGACTGTGTGAAAGTTTTTACCAGGTCACTTGAAGAACATTTATCTGACTCAGACAGCAAAGACGGGTCTGTTATATCATCAAACATACCCATATTTGCCATTAAAGACAGTGACCTCTCTTTCCATACATTCGTCAATGCGCCCAAGGGCTTTGCCCCTTCACCTTCTCTATGGTTCACCTCAGCTCTAATGGTTCCATTCGGTGCACTATCCACTCCAAGGTGTCAAAAACACTTCCTTCATTCAAATCCACATCCAAAATGAACTGTTTCGCTTCACTGGTAAACATAGTATCCTTGCTTTTATCTACATCTAATCTCAATTTTCTCCTTTCATTCATTTTCCCAAACTGATATACCAGCTTCTACAGTTTCTCACCTGAATTTGTCATCAACTCCGATTTATCGGCACAGAACAACTAACTTACATCTTACGCTCCACCCACTGCTATCCCTAACAGACGGCATATCTGCCCCTCTCTCCGAGTCCCTTGCTTTCATCTCCCTTACTACCCTTCCATATACAGATTAAACAGCCGTTGAACATTACACACTTGCAGCAGATCCACCTTTACATGGGACCACTCACCCTTCTCACCACCTATTTGCACGTACAATCTACTGTACTCTCCAGATAAAAACTGTTTACCGCTTTTGATAGCTTTCCTCTCACACCATAAATACGTAACACCTTTCAGCAATGTATTTCTGTAAATCCTATCATATGGTTTTTCCAGATCAAAAAATGCCTTATACAAATCCTTCTATTTCTCAAAGCAAATACTTGATCCAAACATCTTCCACTTATGAAATCACATTTTTCATCCCCAGCCTGATGCTCTGTGCATGCCACCACCCTCTAAATCACCGTTCTCCCATACAACTTACCAGGTACATTCAACAAACTTATCCCTCTATAACCCGAACACTCACCTTGTCCACATTGCCTTTTTACACCGGCACTGTACATGCATGCCGCCAGTCATCAGGCTCCTCCCCATGATTCATATATACGTGGAAAATCCTAACTAACCAGTCAATTACACTTGCCTCATTGCATATTACAAAAGGCTTTCACCGCCTCCTCTCTTTCCACTAAACCACTTGCCATGACACTCACACTTCGCATATCTAAACACCTTACATCTGCCACCCTATCATCATACACATTCAACAGTCTTTCAAAGTGCTCTCCATCTCTTCATGTCATCACTACCTGTTACCACTTCACAATCTGCCCACTTCACCGATGTTCCTATTTGTTTTCTTGATTTCCTAACACTATCTCCTTCTAAAACATTTACTTATCATTATCTCTGAAGTTTGCCGATACTCACCCAATTCTCATTTGCCTTCTTGGCTAGCTTATTAACCTTCCTCTTTCCTTCCTACCGCTTTTTATTGTACATTTCCCAGTCACTCTCACTCCTTCCCTGTAAGTAACGCCAATGTACCTCTCTTTTCTCTTTCACTAAGAACAAAACTTTCAGATCCCATCACTTACTACCCTTCCTCACATGCCTACCTCCCAGCTTCCGTAAGCCACACACTTCCCTCGCACATGTAAGCATTGCTTCCAGAAATCCAGTGCATGTTTGTGTCACTGATTATAGAACAGTAGCATCGAGACATTACTGTTTGTCCAGGGGACCTGTCTGCCAAAACACCTTGACGCATATTCAGGGAATCCTGTTTGCCAGCACATCTTGACGTATGTCTGAGGGATCCTGACTGCCTACGCATCTTGACGTATGTCCAGGGGATCCTGTCTGCCAACAGCCTAGACGTATGTTCGGGGACCCTGTTTGCCAACACGCCTAGACGCATGTCCAGGGGATCCTGTCTACCAACACGCCATGATGTATTTGTTTGCAGGATGGGTAAGAGCAGGCCGCCGTCCCACAAAGCCTCATCACTCAAGGTTTCGTCTGCCTCGTATATCAAGACTTACTGTTTTCTTTTCCCACCATGTAAGAAGGACAGGTATCCCTGTAGGAATGCCCCATAAGGTTGCTCATATTTCAGGATTTTACTTATTTCCATCCTTCTGGGCCTGTTGCTCAGCCTTGGGCCTCTGGCCGTCCAGCTGACCCATCTCATTCCTTCAAGAAACTTCCCCACACTTTTCTGTACATAAATAAGCATAAACCTGTCATTCTCACACTCCTACCGAGATGTATTTCCCGTGAACAATAATGGAAAGTCCAGGTTACTTGTGGGATGCCAAGACATTTTTCGTGTCGATCCACTCTTGACATATTCATGTCCAGACATACATAGCGCACACGTATACATATGTCCATATCCTGGCAGCAAAAGATATTTCCCGAGAACAGTAATAAATAGTCCATAGGAGTGGTTGGCGGCTGCGTCATGTGGCGTGTCGACACAACAACTGGAGATGGAGTGCGGGTCTCGGCGGACCTCACCACCAACGTTGAAGAAGCGCACCCTTTTCTCACAGTCTTGGTCGGCCGGTGTCCACATACATTTATCATGTTTGCGGGCGGAAAACACGGCCTCCATCCTCCAGAGTCTTTTTCCTCATCCAGGCTACCGAAGAAAAACAGGAGGATATAAATCCTCGTGGATTAGGGGATCATATGTTCACTCGTCTGTTATTATAGTTAATTAAGGGGAGACTTTGAGTGAAAGGTTGGAGGTGAACATTTTCTGCACGATGTACGTTTTCTTTTTCCTATTTTCTTTCGTCATTACCTGTTGCCTGATGAACAAGTGTATGTCACCAAATGGAAGGCATGAAAGAGTAATCCAACACGATCCTGACATACTGCTAGGATCATTTGATCGTTGTTTTAGACGGGACTTTGAATTCTAATGGAAGTTGTCCCTCTGTTCCTTACGGGAGGTTATACCAGCAGTTTTTAACCATCTTTATTGGAAAACATTTTCTACTTTCTTTCCGGCTCCGAGGAGAGAAGAGGGAGGAAGCTGTGTGGTAGTCCCAGACATTAGACCCAGCCCTAGCTTGAGTTCGGAGACACGGGTTTATGGTTTTGTGTGGGAATATATCAGATCTTTCAGTACTTTTTCATCAGGTGACTTGGGCTAAAAGTTGTCGTATGTCTGTTATACTTTTAGCGTTACACTTGATGATGATGATGATGATAGCATAAAGATTTTGATTTATGCCGCCCATGCTTATCTGTGAGTGGTAGCGCAAAAGGATTATAGGGATCACAAATTGTCTTAGTAAGACCCCAGTGGGTTCATATTACATAGGATGGTTACAGTTCATTGCAGGTATTTCATTACATACGTTATATAGTTTCATATGATAAGTTTTACTTACTAGATGCAAAAGGTGGATACCGCAGAATTTCAGGTAAGTTGCTATAAACTATAATGTGTTATATTTCTTGCAAGGTTTGGTTAGATCAATCCCTAGAAGGCTTTTTTTTCACATTCTTAGACATAGTGTTCTAGTTTGTTCAAAACTTTACTTAGAGAGCAATACATATCCCATAATCTCGAAATATATGTAACAGGACTGAACAGGCTGGGAGATAAATAGCTTATGTGTGTGTGTGTGTGTGTGTGTGTGTATGTGTGTGTGTGTGTGTGTGTGTGTGTGTACGGTGTGCAAACATTAGACCGACCCAGACAATGAAAGAGAATTAATATGTCAACGGAAACGTATCAAGCGTGGAAAATTGGAAAAGTGAATCAGTGGAGCAATTAACCACGGAAACTGAAATAATTGCCTTGGTATTACAACGAATGGCATGCTACATTACGCAGAGAGATGAGGGTCAGTGAGTATCCAACCACTTTAGAAACAGTTTGCCCATCCAGAGGGGGTATAACGTTAGCATTTACTACAATCCCGGTAAGCCATACCTCGCTGTTACACAGGATGTCTTTATAAAGTGTGGAAGGCTCGCACTCCTGTAAGGGTAACGATCCAATGATATGTCTACAATAAACACTGATAACTTCAATTTCAAGAGGGCACCAGTAAGGGCCGACCAACAGTGGGACTCGTGCCTTGCGCAAGCATGGGCCTAAAAGAGAATCTTAGTAATGTGGTGGACGGACACAGTGCGCTGTACCAAGGACGTACACTGGGCGCATCGTGCTAGCACGCATGTGAACAGTGCACGTACTGGCCGACTTGACCTGAGGAACGTTGGCCGTCGTTTGACGAGGACTGCCGCACGCTCGGATCCCTGTGCACGTACAGACCAACCTGACCAGCAAGACATGCATAACCAGTTGATGCTCCCTAAAGTGAACTTTTGCCACCAGAGACTAAGCAGAGCCGCTAGTCGGTAACAGCGTATTGCTTGTTTTGAAGTTTTAAGGTAGACTGACTAAATTTCTCTTGCACTTGTGAATTAGAGTGTTTCAGTTATTACAAGCAGGTGTGTTAAGATGCATGCCACATTGTTTCTACAAATGTTAATAAAATTAGATATGTAAGAATATTCGCAGCCTTTCCTTACCCTACAGGAAAGTTAGTGGTCACAGTATGCTTGGCAGACCATTAGCCTAGTTGGGTCATTGATGTTCTCATTAAAGGGCTTTACCTAAACCATGGCTTATGA
>JAUTXX010346949.1:0-13464 GCA_032273605.1 Panulirus laevicauda | reverse complement strand
CAAACACACACACACACACACACACACACACACACACACACACACACACACACACACACACACATCCATGTACATTAATGTACATATTATTCACATAGACCATGTGTTGTACAATGTACTTCAAGTCATCTAGCAACATTCTAAAAGTATATAAAGTACCAGGAATTACGTAAATACTTACAAGAAATATACATATATGCATACATGTACATATATATATTTTATAACATTCCTTTGATCGTTTCACACTGAACTACGCTAAACTAGAGTCGGGCCACAGGCGACCTTACATAGACCGCACAAGAAATATCCACCATGACAAAGTCATCCAAAACTCGTTGAAATACATCGCAATGAAAGACGATTCTCAGAACACATCAGTCAAATAGTTGCCGCTTCACGACCATAAAACACCAGACCCCCGTGGAATGTTCTAGAGCGATGGTCGTATAAGAAGCAGGGAGGTTAAGAAAGGGTCGAGGGAGGGAGGGTGGCGACGACGACGACGCCAAGTCACGGTTAGCGGGCGGGGAGGAGGAGGGCGCCTCCTCCTATTTTATTGATGTAAGAGCTCGGAGGTCGTCCGCCTCCTCCTCCTCCTCCTCCACCGCTGGAAGGGATGGGATGGTCGGTTAAGACCCGTTCCAGAATGCCGACAGGTTAGGTTGGCATGCAGGAGAGAAGGGGGGGGGGTGTTGCGCTCTCTCTCTCTCTCTCTCTCTCTCTCTCTCTCTCTCTCTTGGGGGGATAAGGGTGGGAGGGAGGGAGGGTTAGAGCTGCAAGTCACACACCGCTAGTGTTGATGTCACTGTGACGTCACGGGGGCGGGTCATTGTGATTCGTGGGGCGTTGCACCAATAGCGGTCACGTCCTCGGCTGCACGTGAGGCCTCCTCCCGACGTCTGCCGGGCGTCTGCTCCTCCTCCTCCTGCTGATGCTGTGGTCACGGCTGTTGGTGATGCTGGTGGTGGTGAGGCTGTGTTGGTGATGCTGGTGGTCACGGCTGTTGGTGATGCCGGTGCTGGTGGTGAGGCTGTGTTGGTGATACCGGTGGTGGTGAGGCTGTGTTGGTGATGCTGGTGGTGGTGGTGAGGCTATGCTGGTGATGCAATTGTTGGTGATGGCGGTGTTGGTGTTATACTGATGTTTACGACGCACTCATATGAGAAGAAAAGATAACAGACCTTGAAACACACTCTAGCGTCTGTGAGTGCGTGCCAGTCCCACGCACCTGAACTCACTGATTGATATCTTCATAGGTCAGGGATGCACGCGCGTACGCGGCCAGCACGTGCACAAAGGCATGTGCGCGTGCAAGCCAGCATAGGTGCACACGTTAGGCATGCGCGCGCGCTTCCATGACAACGCGTGTACACAGACCCGTGTACGTGCATGCCTTCACATGCACACATTTTAGGTTGTTCACGCGCGTGCACGACAGCACACGCACGGACGTAGGCACGTGCAGTTGTGCACACGGCAGCTGTTTACCATCGCTTGGCCGTGTTCTTCGCCTCCTCCCAAAGGGTGGGTGTTTCCCGTTGCCCCTCCTGTGGGAACTTCGTCAAAATGTGTTCCATCGCGAAGTGGCAGAACAGGAGAGATCGTAGAACGTTTGTTCTTTATAATGGGAATAGTTTTAATTAAGGCCTCAGTTAACCATACCGTCTCAGCTAACATGATGAAATAAAAAAGGCATTGTGGAGAAATATGCTCGCCCTTGATGAGCATGGGAATCTTGTGGACGCCATAAACACACAGAGTCTTAGAAATATTTCCAGAGAAGAGGACCTGGACGAAGACCTCCTGTGCTCATTCAGCAGGAGCCTCGAGGGTGAGGGAGAACCTTGCGCTGGGACTCTGACGTGGCTGGCTGGCTGGCTGGCTGGCTGGCTGATTGTGATTCCCTGGGCACAGGGGACTAACCACACCACGTAGTCGTAGTCTCTCACGGCCCGCCATTTGAACCACCGATACCTCCGCCCCTTCTCTCTCTCTCTCTCTCTCTCTCTCTCTCTCTCTCTCTCTCTCTCTCTCTCCAGAGGAGGGGTTGGGGAGGGATGCCCTAATTGGTCACGTGTCGTCTTCACTCCTCCTCCTCCTCCTCCGCCTTGCCTCCCTCCCTCCTCCTACTGCCCTTCCTCTGAACTGCCAGTGAGCGTGCTCATCCCGGGGTAATGACGCTGGTGCATGGCTGGCGACACGCAGGGGGAGGGAGAGAGAGAGGAGAGGGGAGTTCTGAGAAGGTTGGCTCAGTGTGGGAGGAAGGCGTGTGGGCGAGGAGACGGGACGTGGGACGAGGGGAGGTGTGGCGAGGAGACGTGGGACACACAACTGAATTACAGAGGAGCTACAGCAGACGGTGATTAACTTCATGAGTGTCTTAACGAGGCTGTTACTCAAGGATGAAGAACCTAAACTCAAGAAGACCCTCCAGGAAACATCAGGAAATGAGAAGTGGGACATCGCACGAGGTGAAATGGGAGTTGAGACGGACGGCGTCTCATTGAAGCTGCTTAAAGATGGAGCCATCAAACCCCTCGTCTCTCCACGGTTCATGACAGAGAGCGCTGTCGTGTGGCGAGAAGGGAATCATCTCAGAAACAGGCAAGATGTAAATGTAAGGAAAAGAGAAAAGGCAGAGATTGTGTCTTTACTGGAAGGACATCCCTGAGGAACAAGACAGTTTTCCAACACTGTGTATATAACTTACTTCACCATACGATTGTGTTGGAGGTCCTCAACACCCTAGAGCTTGGCTTCGAAACAGTGTTAACTTCCTGCCTCGACGCTCACTCGGGCTTTCGAAGCCCCCTATAGACCCACGTAGCTACCACATCCTGGTTGGTCTAGACCTGGTATAAGTTTCTCTCCCCCTCCCTTAGAAAAGCCCCACATTGTCTGCGAACTAAACTGGCTAAGAGCTAGTGCCATTGAGACCCAGTATAGCGAGATTGCCAGTTGATAGCTTAGACCCTGACTAGAAACGTGTAAGTGACAGTAGCAACAGTGGACAACAAGTGTGCGTCAGCAGCTGTCGTCCCAGAACCTCCAGCTGCGGCACAGGATCTGCAACACTGGCACAAGGAACATAATCACCAGCAGGAGCAGGAGGAGGTGGGGGAGGGTGGGAGAAGGGGGTGGAGGGTGGCCGTCACGTGCAGCCCTGCCTGACTTGGCCCGAGACGCGGCTGTCACAGTAGAGGAGGAGGACAACTTAAGACGGAGGCGTGCCGGGTCACCCAGCCATTTGGCGGCCTGTGATCAGGTTTTCTAACATTCTTATCAAGTTAAGTGGGCGAGTGGTTCTGGCGAGATGCTACAGAGAGATCCCAGTCCCATTCGTACTTGTATTTCAGATTCACACTCTCGTCTGATGCCCAGAAACGAGCAAACATCAGAATTGTGACGACGGTGACCGTAAGGACGACTCATGAGCTCTTAAGACCAACCAGCTTTAAGTCGTCCTCCAGGTAGCGACGACCCAGCCTCCCTCACGTATATAGATAGTTTCTCACGAGCCCTAATGACGATGACCCCCAACTCTCTGTCCTCAGAGGAGGTGGGGGGGTTCTAGCGACCGATGAGCCACGTCTGTAGAGCCACCGTGAGCACAGGTGTGTCTTTGCGCTCTCAAGACCATGAGTATGTCAGACACGTTCAGTGACACTGTTCAAACACCTGTTATCTATCCATGTCACCGGAGGCTTTTTAGTCTATTCGGTAGATTTGATGTTAGATGCGAACCCTCTGATAAGAATTGGTGTAGTAAAAACCTTCCCTCAGAAGAAAATCATTTGACATAACTTTTGCAGGTGATCAGACTAAGTTACAAGGAACTAAGAGCAACAGAAGCAACTCACAATCATCTCGAACCAGTGACAAGTGAGCAAGTGTAACTTGAAGGTCTCGGGTTCAGGAGGAGTAACTAGAGTTGATCTGGGGTCGACAGGATTCACTTAAGGGAGATTAGGGTCAGCTGAAGTGCTTTGCAGGGATCTTGGATCATTAGGAGGATCTAGGAGGCACTAAGGGTCAGTGGTAGGATTTAGGAGGCACCTAGGAGTCAGTAGTAGGATCCAAAGGACACCTGGAGGTCAACTGTAATACCTAGAGAACCTCTGGGGTCAGTTGAGGATTCGTAGGATCGACTGAAGTAAGCATCACCTAACGTGGGGTTCAACAGAAGCATCTCGCTAGGATGCAAGAGTCACATGAAGTAAATATCACACATTTGGGAGGAGGAGGAGGAGGAGGAGGAGGAGTGACTCAGAAACATCTGGGTCAGCTGATAGCCATTTTAAGACGAGGAGAGAAACCTGTAAACTCAGCCATCATACATTCCTCTGTTTATATAATGAAAACAGTTGTCTTATTGGTACTGAGTGGAGTTTTCTGGGTGTCTCCTGGCCTGTGAGAGCAGCCCGGGGGTCTCCAACGGCCTCCAGTCAGGGTTGGACTTTAAGAAGACGTGATCCATAATGCACGGTGCGTTCCTCGCACGTTCGTTGGAGATGCTGAGGAGGCCTCCGGGAACCGGGGGAAGTTCCCAAGGCCGTTCGAGGGACTAACACATACACACACACGCACACACACACACACACACACCAGGTCCGCCTCATCAGAAATTCAGAGTTGGTCCTCCCCGGAAAACTCGGCCATGACCTTCATGGGCAATTTTCTTCAGGGGTAGCACGGCCGACCGACCGACCGGCCCGGCCCGGCCTGGCCCAGCCCAGAATGAGGAACCTCCTCGCCACTGGCTGGGCAAGAGGAGGTGAGCGAGAGCCAGTCGACGGTCAAACACCTCCTCCTCCTCCTCCTCCTCCTCCTCCTCCTCCTCGGAGCCAAAGGGAACAACGGCAAGAGATGTTGAGGTGTGGCAGGGTCTGCATCTCCTCTCCATTCATTCGTCCGTCTGCAGGGTTGTGAGGTCTCGGGTTGACTTTATCTTGACCCGATCTAGAAAGCTGGGTTGACTCCGTGTTTGCAGCTTGTTGCTTAGCCGATGCGCACGATCATTGTGATTTCAGTTATTCTTATTATTATCGCCATTGTTATTTTCATTATTACCATTTACTATTATCATTATCATTATTATTGTTATTGTTATCATTATTATCATTATTGTTATCATTATCATTATTATCATCTTTATTATCATTATTATCAGTATCATTATTTTCTTATTGTGTTGCGGGCGATTAGTTGCGTAACATTTGTGTTGCTTTATGGCGCAGAGAGACTGAGTCGTCGGCAGTACTTAGGGACATTGTTTTGCGCATTGTTATCTTTACGAGTATTGCACCAGCTTCACTGTGTTGCTCTGTATGAGCCAAGCCGACGGTGTGTTTCGTGTTAGCTCAGCCGACGGTGTTTCGTGTTAGCTCAGCCGACGGTGTGTTTCGTGTTAGCTTAACCGAAGGTGTGTTTCGTGTTAGCTTAACCGACGGTGTGTTTCGTGTTAGCTTAACCGACGGTGTGTGTTTCATGTTAGCTCAGCCGACGGTGTGTGTTTCATGTTAGCTCAGCCAACGGTGTGTTTCGTGTTAGCTCAACCGACGGTGTGTTTCGTGTTAGAACAGCTGACCAGGCCAGCTGCCTTCATCCCAGCTGTTCCACAGGTGTTTGTTGTTGTTGTTGTGGTGGTGGTGGTGGTGGTGGTGAGGGAGGCAGGCAAGGCGGAGGAACCTCTTCATTAAGATGCCGGGCGGAGCCTCCCTCCGAGTCTGCACGTAGCGGCCGCGGCAGCCGGAGGACGTGACCTTGGTCCGACACGACACCCGACGCCGACGACGACCTCCTCACTTGTTGCTGGCGGACGGAGGACGTACGTGACGTGACCCACCCCAACCTGACGACGCTGACGATGACCTCAGTCATTGGTTTGCCCACGGAGACTTGAGGACGTGACCTGGCCCAACCCGACGCTGCTGACGAGAACTTCATCCCTATTACGCCTCGGACGTGACCTGCCAGTGGGCGGTGCAGGCGATGACCTCGCTAGCTACTTAATTAAAGCCTCAAGAGGATTAATCCCAGTCATAAATCCTTGGCAGGTCCTTGGCAGTGTGTGTGTGTGTGTGTGTGTGTGTGTGTGTGTCTCGTGGTGCGTGGAGACCAAGATGCGATCCTGCAGAAGGAGTTCTCACACCCCCGCAGGGATGATCACGTCGATTCTGGTGTTAGAGGGACGTGTTGTGGGTCCATAATGTCGTCTCTGAATGATACTTTAGATCAGCGTGTCTCCATACCTTCCAGGCCCTGTGCTGTAGGTTTGATTGGGACGCCGCGGAGCACGAGACTTTCTTCTCCTTTCCGAAGGTTAGCTATCACGTGTGGTGAGGACTTAAACATGTCCAGTGAAGCTTCACTCTGTGGTAGTAGTGCACTTCGACCTCCTCAGGAGTCTGCCCGAGAAGGCAGCGACCGCATGTTCCTGACTTTATGTATTTACTCCTCAGGTTTTCACATTGTGGCTCAGAGGAATGTCTACTTGTCGTAACCTTACATACCCGCGCCCTACGTAGGTCTCGAAGTCATGTACTTCGGTGAGATCATCGGGGGCGACTGGGTCTTGTGGTTGGATCAGATTACGTAAATAAGTCGAGGTATTTAGCTGAGAGGATAAACAACGTTGTGGTATGGTTGTAGACCTGGGTGTTGTTGATGATGACGATGATGATGATGATGATGATGCGGTGATTCAGTCATGCATGACGGTCGGATTTTGAGGCAGTCATTCAGTCGTCCATGACGGACCATCGAGGATAACTTAGAGACGTGAAGGACAACAGGTCGCAGGGATCCCGTTGCAGAAGGAGGAACCAACCAAATTCCCTAGTCTGTGGGAGACGCTGTGGGCAGGACCCCACGCTGGGATTGGTTTGTGGCGTCATGATATTAGCTAGGATCTGTGACTCCTCTGTAGCACAGTCCTTCTGTGGTTCCTCCTGTGTTGCAGTCCGTCTGTGGCGCCTTCAGTAGTACAGTCCATCTTTAGCGCCTCCTGTAGCACAGCGTAGTCTCGCGTTAAATGGTGTGACGTATGAGAATAATCTTTTAAGTACTGTATTGCTCGCTTCCCCGTGTCCCTGCTGTGAAGGGTCGTCTTCCTATACGGCGCAAAGATGGTGTTCAGGCTGCTGGCAAACATGGCTCTGGGATGCATTATAACTGGCGAGCATTATTAGATAGAGCTGCAGGCGGTTGCTCACACGACGAGACTTTAAACGCGGGGGGGCTGCGAGCGCTGTAAAAACTCATCGGCCAGTGAACGCAGAAACAATTTCGCCCTCGATTGAAAGGCAGTGTTGACCATTACCCTGACTTATAACTTAACCGTCGGCATGTGTTTACGGGGGTAAGGGATGGTTCGGTTCCTGTGTAATCACTCCATTCCCACAGTTCCAATGGCAGAGTGTCAGGCGCGCACTGTGATTGTGGTGATACTCGAACATATAGTTGCTGGCATGATTGTTGCCCTGCTCCTTTTGCCCTTCCTATGGCGGAGTTGCCGCCTCGAGCGACTCAAAGAGACCCCTAAACATAGAGGGAAACCTGGTAATAATCCGAGATTTAGCCTCTTTTTTTTTCCATCAGGCGCTAGACAGGGAAAACCGATGGTTAACAGGAGGTGGTTGGTTTTTAGACTCCTGGTTGAGATGAGGCTGATTGAGCAGTTCCGGAGAGAGAGAGAGAGAGAGAGAGAGAGAGAGAGAGAGAGAGAGAGAGAGAGAGTCGTAGTCGCGTCCCGCCTTTCCGACGACGGACGACAGGAAGTTTACGACGTCTCCTGTGCCCCGACCTCTGTAGGGTTGCGACGCTCATTCGTCGTCTGGAAGACCAGGTGGAGTAGTATCTTCAAGTGACTGTGGGGGAGGGTCAGGGAAAGCAGTGCCTCCCTATAGACCCCTGCTGGTGCTTGCTTGCTTGTTTGGCCCTCACGGCTGGGGCTCTCGCCCGGACCTCAATCAACCCAGGAACGTCCCAGTGAAGGTTGAGGTAGGTGGCTTCACTCGGAGCGCCCGCCCTCCTCCTCCCCTTCAGGATAAGACCATACGTCGTGGATTACCCGGGAATCCTACCAGGGGTTGTGGTGATGCCCCTGGTGACGGTATGTGACGGTAATGGTGCAGTTGTGACGGTGACGTGGCAGTTGTGACGATGGTGGGTGCTCCCTTGAAGGAGGTGTTCGTGTGATTGTGAGCTGTTGTTTTTTGGGGAGGGATCATGGTGCTGTTGTGATATGGAAGGTCCTTCCGTGGTTGTGGTCGGTGATCTTGTGACTGTGGTGGCGTTGCTTGGGCCGTGGTCGGGGGGCCAGTGTGGGAGTAAAGTGATGACGCGAGACGGTGGTGAGGATTCTGTTGGGGAGATATACGGTCGTCCTGCGTGTACGTGGCACCGTGGTGTCTGGCTTGTGATGACTGTCGTTATATACTGTTACGAATACAGGTGGCAACGCTGTAAATGTGATGGTGCCGTGGCTGCGGTGCTTTGACTTCGAAGTATAATGTTGCAATTGTAGGGGGTGTTTGCTGTCGAGAATATGATGATGGTGTGGTTACCATGAGGGTATTGTGGTTAACTCTGATGGTAGGGTCTGGTTGAACCTTATGGTACTCTTATGGCTTATTGTGCGTGTTGGTAGTTGGTGTTTTGGGCGTGATAACACAGTCTGGACTGTAATTCTCTTGCAGTGATGGCTGTTATAGTTGTTGCCATTGCGACCGTTGTCTGTTGTGACGATGACCCCCCCCCCCCTCCTCCCCCTATATAAAACGTGTGGCTTGTGGGAGATTGTGAGGAAGTCCGTTCCTCCTGGTAGAGGAAATCTTTGGGCGAGTGACGTGAGGGTGGAGGGGGGGGGGGTTAGTTACTCCAGTACCTTAAAGCAGTAACCTGATTCATTGTCTCATAATGTTTGTCACTGAGGAGAAGATTGGCTGCCGTGGTGACACCACACACCCTTGCCGCAGACCGAACCTTCACTGGGAACCGATCACTCTCCTCTCTCCTTACTCGCACACACGCCTTACACCCTTGGTGAAAAGAACTCACCGCTTCTAGCAGGTTACCTCCCACGGGCCTTTGTCCTCTTCATATTGAGGCTTATTGACTGACGGTACACTGACGCGTGACAAGATTTCGAGGAAGGTCCTCGTTGTGGTAGAGCTGTGTGGAGGTGAGGCACACTCCCAGCGGCTTCTAGTTAGCCACACTACACGACCTCTTCTGTAAAAAGAGGTGTTGACGGAAAATTGAGCGTCAGATTTCCTCTTGCTCGCAGAAGTGAGTTGTCCTTCACGTTAGAAAAAGACAGGTTCAGATGCACTATCGATTATCTAACATGAAGTATAGTAAAGTATAATCAAGTACTATGATTCGTGTGATGTACGGAGTAGCATTGATGCATCTGTCGACCAGCACACCTGTTCCCCTCCGAACACCTGCCGACCCAGTTGGCTGGTTACTGATGCGGTCTCAACTCCTCTCGTATCTGGAGACATCAACAGGGTAGGAGGAAATGAGGCTGACGGGAGGTTGAGCTGTGTCACGGTGGAGACGTGCGGTCAGAGATGGTGCCATCTGTGGTGTGTTGTGGTAGAGCGATGGGGGGATGTGGTATTGCGATGAGTTGTGGTAGTGGTTCTACGTGGTATTGTGATGGTTCAGTGTGGTACAGCGTTGAGGTGTGGTGTCACTGATATGGGGCGTGGCGGGGGTGTGGCGCTGGTGTTATCCGTTGACCACAGCAGACAGCTTTTGGCGCGTTTGTGTCCGTTTTCCATGGTTATCGCCCCCGTCCAATGTAATTCCTTCACCGCGGTCACCAACGCTGAATGTAATCTCTTTTGTGAGACTGTACGCAACAGAAAATGTAATCATACCGTGTACTTTTATACATAATCCAAAAAAAAAAGGAAAAAATCTTGAAATTCTTTAGTTTTATGATAGAATTGTGAGGACGAGTCATTCTCCATTGTTAAGACTCGCACCAGACGTTGGAGTCTGGGGACGCACACGGCTCCTTGCACTTGGCAACACGTCACGTCAAGTAATCCCATACGAGTTTATGAAGGAATTTCCTGTCTCACTAAGTACGAAAAAAAAAGAAAAACTCCGGGAAATCCTCCTACAAGTTGTTTTTTCCTTCTTTTTTTTTCACTCTTCTGCCTCGAAGCCGGGGTTCTATTCTTTCTCTGAGCTGCCGTCAGACAACTTGACTATTTTTTTTTTTCCGTCTTGGGACGTAACCGCTTGTAAACGAGATTTACGTAAATTCAGTTTTCCTTTACAAGGATGCTGGCTCCTCTGTCGCATTCCTCTAACCTCTGTTATCCACCTAAACCTAACCTTACCATAGGAGTGAGGGTGTCACTACACTCACACTTTTCTTCCTCCGCTCTTACTACCTCCCGAGCCCCCTAACCTCACTGCAGGTATGAGGGATTCACACTCACATCCAGCAACCTCCGCTTTGGTCAGTCAGCTGTGGCCTTCTCCTCGTAATTACCCCTTGGAGACTGGATGAGTCAGAGGGTGCAAAGGCCCTTCGCTAGCGAGGGTGCTTCGTTCCTTTGGCAAACGTCGGTGACATTTTGGGCTCATCGTCCACCGAAGAAGGAAAGGAAGGATATCACCATCGCGTCAGAGAGAAGCTGTGGTCATCCTCTACCAGCACACCAGCGCTTGATCCTTCAAGGCTACTTGCCTGTAGGTACTTGCCCGCCTGAGCACAGCCGCCTCAGACGCCAGGCCAGACCGCTGCACCAAGCAGGTGTAATCCATCTCAAAACTCCTCCTCTTCCCCAAGTGTCATGTGACACGACGTGTTGCGTTTCAGAGGTCGCGTCTCAGTGGAGGTTGACTGATGAGAGTCCTACGTAACTTGTGATGTTAGACCACACCAATTAGCGCGTAGGCTTCACCCCAGAAAAAAAAAACATCGTCTCCTTCAACAGCGTGGCAACGGGTACCGCCCATCCCATCCATCTACCTCCATTTCAGAGCAACAGAAGCGCACGGGCCTCGGCCAACCAATCGGGTTCAAAATGGTGGTCTTGTCATCCAATCAAGTTTACAGCGAGAGCCCGAAGCGGTTCTGGTTGTGTCAGGTTATTGTCGACGGTCGAAGCGTCAGCGACCTTGGTAGGCGAGTGCGACCTTACCGGGCAGTGACCATAGTGGCCAGCGACTCTGGTGGCTAGCGACCTAGCCGACTAGCGACCTTAGTGGTCAGCGCACCGCTGTGACGTTGTGGTCTGTGAACAACGCTTATTGTCGTTAACGAGAGGCGTAAAACACGCACACACACACACACACACACACACACACGCACACACACACACACACACAACAAAGAAGGGACCTCACTAACGTAGAACTCCCTCCCGGTACGTTACAAATAGGCAATGATTACTCAGGTAATTACAAATACAGACCTAATTATGAATAGATAATTAAGCCTTGTTTAGTTATGAATTTATGTATCAGGTGTATGTATAAATCATCCAGCATAATTAGCATTGTTTCATTCTAGATTTTCACATCACTTGATAATGTTCTCACTCACGTGGGCCAGGTTGTCGTTCAAAGCTATAAGGCGACCAAAATAAGGATCATTTTGTGACTCTTGAAAGTGTGAATTGTATCTTTATCATTGTACTAAAGTGCCTTAGCATTATATTGAAATGTGTGCCTTTTGGGTACTTGTCTTAACATATTCCTTTCTTGTGTTCCAGGTAAGTGTTCAGATGGGCGTAATTCACCTGCACCAGGGATCAGGTAAAAGGATCTACAGACGATTTGGCATACGTTTGGCTTCTGTATCTCCAGTGATGTAAAGCATTGGGTCATTGTACGAGGTTACTGGGCGCCACATTCCTTCTTAAGGGCATCACTTGAGGAGGACTCGAGGTGTTGTGTGTCGAAATTAAGACCATACTTGAGGATGTCCCGCTTATTTATGTCGTTATTCAAAGGCCAAAGTCCCGTGAATGCCTCGGCTGTACAAGACAGGAGACCTTGTTATTTGTCCCTCCCTCCCATCCTGTTCATGGCTGGTACAAGCTGCTTGTAGGAGGATTGTGTGTATGTGCAAACTTAGCTCTGAGGCTGACTCGATAGTTCGATCTCTCTTTTTTGAGGGTGGAATGATTTTGTCGTGTTTATGTACCCCGTTATAGCCCCTTACCTGTCATAGTGTTACGTCATAGTCTGTTACCGTGTGGCAGTCTGTTACTTGTAAATGAGGAAATCAGCCTCACTTAACAGACGAGTGAAAATGGTAGATGAAAACTGTTGTGTCTGTCCATCGTCTGTCTGTCTGGCTGGCTGGCTGCCTATCTGTCTGTCTGGCTGGCTGGCTAGCTGTCTGTCTGTCTGTCTGTCTGTTTATCTGGCTGGCTTGCTGGCTGGCTGGTTGGCTGGCTGGCTGTCTGTGCTTCCTTGTAATTGTCTTTTTTATCGTGCTCAGGCTAGTCGGTCTCTCTGGTTACACAGACGTGTAATTACCCTTATTTACTGTAATTACTTATTTGTAAATACTTATTTGTACTGTCCGGGGAGGGAGTTTGACACACGTGGGCTCCCCTTCTAGTGCACGTTCTCTGCTATGTTGTATGTGTGTGTGTGTGTGTGTGTGTGTGTGTGTGTGTGTGTGTGTGTGTGTTTGGATGCAAGGGATCGCTGGTGGCGCCCTCTCTCTCCCGACGGCAAAGCGGAACACCCCCGCTCCTCCCTCCCCTATCCACACAACCACGCCACCCAACCCACTCCTCCTCCTCCTCCTCCTCCTCCCAGGCCACGGGAGCCCGTGATGGATCCCAGCCGCTAATTAGAGAGAGAAGTTTATTGCAATTTCTTTTCTCGTAATGAGTTAGTAGCGTCTTGTGTAGCGAGCGGCCGGGGACTGCTTGCGAGATGGGTTGTTGCTGTTAACGATCCAGCCCGTAGACTCTGGCACACCAGAGGGTTTACATCAGCTGAAGACCTTTAAGGCTAGGGTGAGATATCTTCTCAGGGAGTTATCTCAGAACCGACAGACCCGTAGTAGCAGTGAGATAAAGGAGAGATCGTATCTCTCCATCTTTTGAGAACGCGCTTGATTTTTTTTATTTCTTTTTTTTTGGTTGCCCTGTTGTCCGGTGCTTGTGGGAGTTGGAGGATTGGGTTGAGTCCTTTTTTTTTTTGCAAAAGAGGTTGGAGAGAATGGCTTGAAGGGCAAAATATTAACCCACCAGAAAACCTCACCTAATCTAACCCACCAGAAAACCTAACCTAACCTAACCTAACCCACCAGAAATCTAACCTAATCGAAACCACCAGAAAACCTCACCTAATCTAACCCACCAGAAAACCTAACCTAACCTAAAATCCAACCAAAAATTGAACAACTTAACAACCCAACCTAAACTAGTACCCATTTGAGACAAGACCCCCCTTAACCCCCACCCATTC
>JAUTXX010346841.1:0-13464 GCA_032273605.1 Panulirus laevicauda | reverse complement strand
TCGATCAAACCACCTCACACCACATATTGTCCTCAAACATCTCATTTCCAGCACATCCACCCTCCTCCGCACAGCTCCATCCATAGCCCACGCTATATATATATATATCTGTACATGAGGGGATGGGCCATTCTTCGTCTGTTTCCTGGCACTACGTTGCTGATGCAGGAAACGGCGATCAAGTATAATAATAATAATAAATAATAATTATAATAATAATTATAATAATAATTAATATACATATCAATCATCTCTGGGGATTAAGGAGAAAGAAGCCCTGTGAGTCACAGAGGGTGATTAAAAAGGGTGGGAGCAGAGGGGCTAGAAATCTTCCAGTCATTTTACTTTCCATTAGAAGAAGCAGAAAGGGGGCCAAATGAGGATTTTTCTTTCCCAGGTTCAGTCATATGTTCTCAGCACTACCTTTTTAATGCAGAAAATGGCGAATATGCATGAAATTTTTTTTATTTATTCGCAATTTCCCCAGTTCCAGTTTCAGAGAGTCCTGGTGTGACAAACGACCTTTCTAAAGGCTTCAGCGGCCCAAGCTGAGCTCCTTCCAGTAACAGGAAAGGAGTCTGCATTTGCCTTTGTACAATGGCACTAAACATGCATTTTACTAATCCTTAGGTATTTCACCATGATCCTTACATACACTGTAAATCTTAACTAAGCAGTCAACAACGCAATCATACACTTTCTTAAGAAATTCAAAAGCGATTTCATTTGTTTATGGAGGGGATGGTGAGGGAGGTAAATGCAAGGATCTCAGAGAGAGGGAGCAGGTATGGGGCCGAGGAAGTGAGTTATTGTTTGCTGATGATACAGCACAAGAGGCAAATTCAAGGAAGAAACTGTACAAGTTGGCGTCTGAGTTTGGGAGAGTGTCTGAGAGGAGCAAGTTGAAAGTAAATGTGAATATAGGCAAAGTTGGTAGATTTAACAGCATAGGGAACAGGTCACTTAGGGGTGAGTATGAATGGAGAAAACTTTAAGGATGTAGAGTGTTTTGAATATCTCAAAAGTAGCCATGGCAGCTAATGGAATCATGGAATCAGAGGTGAGACACAGAATGGGTTGGGGGCAAAGGTTCTGGGAGCACTAAGGAATGTGTGGAGAGAGAATGCTAATAGTGGGACAAAAATGGACATGTTTGAAGGTATAGTAGTCCCATTATTGATGTATAGATGCAAGGCATGGGCAATAGATGAGAGTGTATGAAAGAGAGAGGATGCTTTGGAAATGAAGTCCTTGAGGATAATAAATGATATGAGGAGGGTTAATTATGTATGTAATAAAAGGGTAAGAGAGAGGTATGGTAATGAGGAGTATGGTAGAAAGAGATGAAGAGGGCATGCTGAAATGGCTTGGACATATGGAGA
Source organism: Panulirus laevicauda (assembly GCA_032273605.1). Lineage (NCBI taxonomy): Eukaryota > Metazoa > Arthropoda > Malacostraca > Decapoda > Palinuridae > Panulirus > Panulirus laevicauda. Next base: position 12,082 of record JAUTXX010346841.1, on the reverse strand, counting down.
GAATAAATGAGGAAGGATTGACAAGAAGAGAAGACCAAATTGGATATGAAAGGATGGAGTGAAAAAGATTTTGAATGCTTGGGGCCTAAACATGCAGGAGGTTCATGTGAAAGGCATGCATGGGATATAGTGAATTGGAGCATTGAAGTAGACAAGGGGAGATGTGCTGTCTATGCATTGAGCCAAGGAATATAAAGCAGCTGGGGTAAACCACAGAATGGTCTGTGGGTCCTGGTTGTGAATAGGGATCTAAGGTTTTGGTGCATTACACATGACGAATAGAATGGATGTAAGCAAATAAGGCTATCCCCTTAGGGGAGTTCTTGAAGGAAATGGGCAACAGAAACAGACACACAGAAGCATTTTTCTTTGTTCCTGGCACAACCTTGCTAAAACAAGAAACAGTGACCAAGTATGAAAGAGTGAAGCAGGAGTGAGAATAAATACTGACAATTGGAATATAAAAGAACATGAAAAAAAAAATAATGAAAAAAAAAAGTACTTACTTCCTTCCTTCCCCAGGAGTTCTTTTTATCCTTATGAGGTTCCTGTAGCTCTCAGGAAGCTGGCCATGTCCACCAGTCAAGACCACAGGTCATAAAGTGTTGTGATGTTGCAATTGCATCTATGTGCAGAGTGCACAGCACAGCAACTGTGTTGTTAGTGCTTAGTGTCTTCTTGGTGTTTGTTGCACCATGGGCATGAAGAGGTCTTAGGGTATGTTGAAACAACGTTTGTAGTGTTGTAATGATGCATAATGTCCAGAGCACAAGTGGGAGAGTTTGGCTCAAGTTTGTGTAGGAAGTGTGGTTTCTGATGGGTGTATGTCAAGTGGGATGGAATTTACAAAATAGCTGGGAGATCGGCTCTTTAATTCTTGTTGGGTTATTTCAGTATGCATGTGTTTTGTTAGTGTTAAATTTGTTGGGGTGAGGCAAGTTCAAGCTTTTTACTTCTACATGATGGTTGGTTGTTAGCTATGAAGTGGTTTGGGTGAGAGGAGTCTTATGCTGTTGCATAAAAGTGGGTGCCGAGCATGTTGAGGTGGGTCTTTGTTTCACAGTGAAGGTATTGAGTGTTTGTGGTTGCCAGGTAGCCAATGACTGTTCCGAGTGCATTATTTTGCCTAGTTTACAGCTTTGTTATATTTGCTTTTGAGAGTTTAGAAGATAATTACATAGTTTAAAGTGGAGAGGATATCTTTGCTTGTAAGAGATGTTGAGGGATTCTTTTTCTTGTCCAAATCTATTGAGGGATTCTTTTTCTTGTCCCAATCTATTGTGAGTTAGAGTTCTCAGGGCACTTAATTTCATGTTGCTATTATGTTCATGTTATAGGTATGGGGAGTGACTGCCATGTTTGTCATATGTGATACCTTGAATGGTTGGCATTTTGTTCAGCAGGAAAGACTGTCCATTCAATATGACTGGAGGGTGTGAGCTGGATTCTTGCATATCTGGGATTAAAAGAGTGAATGAAGACATCTGTGGCGATGCTGATATTCTGTTCTGGGTGAGCCACTGTTCCATTCTTCAATGTTGCTACTGTGGTATTAGGGTGCTGTTTTGTCATAGTGAGGTGTTCTGCAAATGGCAAGATATTTACATTCAACTTTGCCTTACGTAATGGGTAGGGGGAGAACTGCTTCTTGGGAAACTCTTTTGTAAGTTTTAGTGTTTTACAGGTGAAGCCATTGTAAGTGATTCTAGCATGGTGGCCAGCTTCGAAATTGGCCAAACACTTTTTGTAATTGTTGTGGAGGGTTGTGTCATGTATTTTTTTGTGTAAGGACATGTCAGGGTCAGCATCCAATGCTCATTTATGTCTATAGCCTCTAGTATTGTGAAGGAGATGGACTGTGGTTGGGTGAATCCAGCTAGGATACATTGTGTTGTACGAGTTCAGTGTGCTATGTGGAAGTAGTGTGTTTAGGTCTGAAGCCTGTTGTGTAGATGAAGGTGGGATGTTTTGTTTGATTCTGTTTTGTTTCATTTTTTGGACAGAGTTTGGATAATGAGGATAGAAAAAGTTATTCAGCATTAGGATGAGGGAGAGTTGGGTGGTTTGGGGCATTTTAGGACTGGTACAACATTTGCTGAAAACCTTGTCCACCTCCCCATACATCTTTGAAAGCGGTCATACTTACATTTTAGTACTTGGTCATCTCTCCTTTGGCCTTGATTGTATAATCAGTAACAGACATCTGGGCATGGAATTGGCAAGGTTCCTGAAGTATTCTAGGTCTATGTTTTGGGTTCATAAGGTCTTGATCTGAATGAGGTGATGCATTGATGAGGTGTTATAGGAATCAGTTGCTTGATCATGCTTTATGAGTGCCCTGTGTGCCTAGAAATCTCACATGTACTCACATTTTCTGGTCTTCATGCAAAAATATGAGCTTTCCTTACATAGGTTACAGCCAACTATATTAAAGCACAGATGAAAGAAATATAGCACCCAGAAGTAAAATTCCTGAAGTGAAGAGGGAGCCAGAAAGAGTAAAGAGTATCCTTCCCACAAGATAGGCTGACGAAACACTGAGGTGCGTTGGTGGTGCTTACACTGTTAGAAACTAGTCTGAGTGACCAGGTATATGATGATTTCACCCTGAGAGCTTCAAATGCTTGTATCCATAATAAACCTTTGTTGTGTATTTCCCATGAAAATATTTGGAGGGTGGACAATTTTTTTTCTTTTACAGACACTGTACTATGGTGGATAGTTTCTAGATGTTGGGAATTTTTTCGAGTTGCTAGAAGTAGCTGGAGATATCTGTATATGCTTGGACTACAAGTGGGCCATACTGTTTTATGTGCAAGTTTGATGTGTTGTCAGGGCCTGTAGGAAGAGAGTTCTTTAAGGCTTTAATTGCATTGCTTGCATCTGCAGGAGTGAAAGCTCAGTGGGCAGCTGTTTCTAGATTTCTTTTTTTCATGACTCTCCTGTCTAGGGTAGAGGTAGAAGTACAGCTGGTTTTTGAGAAGTGTTTCATGAGGATGCTTGTGTGCTCTCTGAGATGGGTTTTCACTTGAATGGGTCAGGAATGCTTCAAGAGTGGGGCTGGACTCGTGTAATGCAAGTGGATTTTCTTTAATGTGTGCCAGATTTGGTTGCAATGGATCATGTGATTATGTTGAGACAGAAACGTCTTTTCAGTTTATTCTTTAGTGGTAAGATTATTGATAGTGTTGTCCAGAGGTTGCATTTCTTTCCTGATTTCTACTGCTGGAGAGTGGTTGTGTCTGAGTTAATTCATTTGCTTTAGGGAGTGTAACGTGTGTTGAAATTTAAGTTGCATTTCTTTTTGTGCCCTGGTTGATGATGATTAAGTGTGAGATGTGCACAACCTAGTAATGAGAAATAATCTACATTGAAATTCTGGAGCTTTGTATCTATGTACTACAAGCTGGCCAGTCTGCTTTCCTGAAGATTGTTATTTATTTTTCTTTTACTATGTGTGCTAAATGGAGTGTTATCTGGATGGGCAAGTGTTCAGAGGAAAGTTCATGAAGTGTGCTCCAGTTTGTCCTCCTGTGTAGATCAGAATGTGAAGTCTGATGAGGTCAGTTGCTGTGTGGTGGGTTGGAAGTCTGGTTGGATGGGTTGAGGATACTGAGAGGTGAATATTAAGCCAGGAAGAATAGTGGAATCTGAAATCTCCAAACAGATAGATGTTGAGCATGCTTTTACATGGGTTTACTGGGGAAATACAGATAACAGGAGGTCTGATTGGCCCACAACTGGGTTGTCTGGGGGAAAAAATTAACCTGACAAGAAAATGTAATTTTGTTCTGCAACTGGGGTATATATATCGGAGTTCATTTGGAGAGTGAAGGTATGTAAAAGATGATTATGTTGTAGTTAATACTGGAGGTATTATTATCATGGACTATTTTTTAGGGTGTCATAATTTCTATGAGCTTTGAGCGGTTTTGTGGAATCAATGTTGGAGAGGGGTATGGCTTGATGGACAAGTGTCATAAGTCCTCTTCCTTGTACTTACTGTCTGTCATTTCTTACAGTTGTGTGGTTATAGAAAGGTGGAAGGGCAGACCTATGTGTGATTCTGGTTTCTCAGATGAGGGCTATCAGGATGATTTTAGAGTATTTCTCTGTTTTAAATGCCACCGAGTTGCAGTGTGTTTAGTTTGCCACTAGGGCTCTGTAGATTGATTTGTTTGATGGGCGTTTGTTCTGGAGGTGATGGGGTTTGTAATGGGGTTAGGGAGGATTGCTGTATTTCCAAAGTTTAGAGTTTACACAGGAATACCCTGTTGAACACTCAAGATGCATTCTTGGAGAAAGAACTTTCAACAAGGTCACTGTAACATATTTGAAATGACAGCATTATTTCTTACCTATGAATATTTCCAGTTTCACCTCAAAAGTTAAACTTTTTCTCATTGCTTTTAGTGCATTCCCAGCACAATCACATGCAAATCTTTTTCAATTCCTTCTTCACAAATGTTTTTAAAAAGATAAATAAAGCAAATGAAAGTGTGACCATTAAGCATGTTTTAAGTGAAGAAGCCCTAGAAAGTAAGCCTGATTTGTCCACAGACCTTTACATACACTGCTCATCATTGGCTGAGCAGAAAGTCAAAGCAACCAGTTACAGTGAACTCTTGCTTATCCAAGACCCACATTACCAGAAAATCCAAAACAATGGCACCATTAAATTTTTCCCCATACATATGGAGTGAAAAAGATTTTGAGTGCTTGAGCCATGAAAATGCACTTGGGTGAAAGGCCTGCAAGGGATAGAATGAACTGGAGTGATGTGGTATTGATGAGGTGATTTTTTTGTCAACAAACTGAATCAAGGCACATGAAGCAGCCAGAAGGTACCACAAAGATTGTGGGGGCCTGGTTGTTGATAAGGGGTTGTGGTTTTAGTGCAATACATATGACAGCTAGAAAATGGATGTGAACAAATGAGGGCTTTTCGACATTTGTTTCTTGCGCTACCTTAATAAAACAAGAAATGCTGAGCAAGTATGAAGGAAAGATAATACCGGTTAAAACCTGAAACAACAGCACCTTTCAATCCCCATACTATCTAGATAAAAACCAGAAACAAAAGCCCCATTCAATTTTCCCCTCATTTATCTGTAAAAGGATGTCCAATTTCATGTAATTCTTAATATCAATAGATAATCATAGAGCAAACACTTCCTACAAAATCCCATCAAAGGACCACAGCAGGATGATGTTCCTTATCTTTCCTTCCGAACCTGCTGCAACAGAATAATAATTAGGATACATTATACATTCTTCTCCCAACCCATTCTTCCCTCTAATAAATACATCACAAATATATCATTCATATATGAATTACTTGAAAACTCTTGGAATTGTGGTAAAACACTGGAATTATTTCCTGGGAATGTACTCCACTTCCATTATGTCATAACATATTTCTAAGGTGTAGTTTGCTTTGTTTAAAGTAGTTTTACACGTAAAACTTTTCAGTAATGCATCCAATATGATAAATGAGGAGACCCTGTACATTTTACTGTCAGGCTATAACTGGTTTTTCTCATTTCAAATATAGTAATCTATCATTTTTCTTTACTTTCCAAGAAGGGAATGGGCTTTAAGTTAGTTGAAGAGTCTAAAGCAGAATCACTTGCTCAAGAATGAACAGAGTAAGAAGATGATGAGAAGTTCACCACTTATGGTGGCTCTTTTGCTGTGGAGGTACCGGGCATCTGAGATATATACAGACAGACAGCACACCATTCATGGATAGAATAAAAAGAGTAGACAATAGCAAAGAACCCAGATGAACATCACTGTTGACAGGATAAGAGGGAAAAGTTGCATCATTAACTACTGCAATGGTTTGGCCAAAGAGGAAGCAATGCATTAGGAAATGGAAGAGAAGAGAACAGGGTTAGAAAGCAAACTTGTGCCACATCTGTTAAATGGTTTGTAAGTGTCAAGGGCCATGAAAAAAATTTCAACATAATCTAAGAAAAGAGGACTAAAGGTGAATAACATGGAAGGGATCACCAGTAAAGGAACATTGCACTGTGAAAGTCATTATGGTGATCTGGAACACGGGAAAAGGATTCTAAGTGTTTGAGAAAGACTTCAGATACAGCAGAAGTAAGAGTAATGTGCCAGTAGCTAAGAGTTGGAATGCTCTCCCATCTTAGAGCTGGGTTGCACCAAAACATGCTTCCAAGTGAAGGAAATACCTGGGTTTTAATACATATGAAATAAGAGGAGCAAGAAGTCTCTCATGCTCTTGGGACAGACCATAGAGGAGAAAAATATACTCATTTTCAAATGGATTTCTGACCTATAACTTGAAATGCATTTTTTTTTCATACTTGACTGCCATTTCCTGTGTAAGCAAGGTAGTGCTAGGAACAAAGGCCACATCTGCTCACATCCATTTTCTAGCTATCATGCATAATGCACTAAAATCACAGCTCTCTATCCACAACCAGGCCCCACAAACCTTTCCATGGTAAACTCAGATGCTTCTCATACCCTGGTTCAGTCCAAAGACAGCACATCAACCCCAGTATACCACATCATTATAATTCACTCTATCCCATGCATACCTTTCACCCTCCTGTATTTTCAGGCCCTGATCACTTAAAACCTTTTTCACTCCATCCTTCCATCTCCAATTTGATTTCTCCATTCTCCTTGTTCCCTCCACTTCTAACAAATATATCCTATTTGTTAACCTTACCTCACTCATTTTTCTCCATATGTCCAAACCATTTCAGTTCACCCTCTTCAGCTCTCTTAACCACATATCTCTCTACCCTTTCTTTACTTGACTAAACAAACGACCTCACACCACATATTGTCCTCAAACATTTCATTTCCAATACATCCACCCTCCTCCACACAGCCTCATCTACAGCCCATGCCTCACATCCATATATTATTGTTGGGACTACTATTCCCTCAAACATACTCATTTTTGCCCTCCCAGTTAACATTATATCTTTCCAAATATTTTTCAGCACTTCCAGAACCTTTGCCCCCTCCCCCACCCTGACTCATTTCTACTTCCTTTCACTGCCATGTCCACTCCCAGGTTTCTAGAACACCTCACTTCTGTCAATTTGTCTCCATTCGACCTCACACTCCAGCTAACTTGTCTCTCAAACCTAGTAAACCTAATAAAGATGCAGATCTAAACAGCTTAACAACTAGAAATAACTAGCTTATTTCATAAATTTCTGATGTTACGATTTAGAAGCTCGGTATATAATAAGTTCACGAAGAACATAAGTTTAATGATACTAAGCATCATGAGAACTGCTTATATGTCTGTATTAAAGTTAAGTACAGTTAAGTGAAGAAACTACAAATCACCACAAAGACATAAATTTTCATGCATGTGCACATAAGGACAATACATCAATAAAAGAATAATATACCAGAATCCCACTGCTCATAGTCTACTAACAGAAGTCTGGTTGCTTTCATGACCAGGTGAGAAGCTGTTGTAAAAAGAATTAATTACACTGTGGCACAAAATGTTAAAAAAGAATGTGTACTATTGGACATTCATGGATAATGGACAATTTTTTTAGAACAGTTTTATATTATGGTTAGCAGTGATTAATTCCTGTTTCATTTACTTGTCATTATGTCATATCTGATATAAATAGGTTTAATTAAATACAATATCTGAAATATTTCTTTAATCAATATAGCCTAATGACCTGTAATTCTAGTTATCAAACATCTGTGATTAAACTTTTCCAACTCAACAATGACTGGTATGCTTACTCCATGAAAGCATTCAATATCAGTTTAAGGTAAATGCATAATTATAAATGACACGAAAATACTGAAATGCCCCATTTTCTATAAATTTTGATTTTAAATGTTCGCTTCTTAACTTATGCACTTACAGCTCCGCTTTTATGCTACTCTTAATGACTGTTTTTGACTGCATTTATGATATGTCACCTGAAGATCAACGGTGAAGAGTTGTGCCCATGGGGTTCTTATAGCCTGAATAATGTGGCACGCAGCAACAGACGAAGCAACATGAAGATCCCATGATGTTTCTACTCCTGTTACTTCATCCATAAACTGAAGGCAAACATGACTTTCACTATGCACTTCCTGGGAATTATAATGAATTTCCATTTAGTATCATATAGCACAGCTGAAGGTAGTTACAAATACATTTACATTTTCATAATAGAAAAAAATTTGTTTTTAAGGTAGAAAAACTTTTTCTCTCCGAGTCATTATACCATGAGCAGCAAGATATTCCTTTTGGAATACTGGGTTAGGATTATTTCTACCCTCATAAAGTTAGTTAAGAAGCTCTCATATCCTCATCTTTTTTGTTGGGTGTTCTTCAAATCACTGAACACTCTTGCTCATTAAATGGGTTTGCTTCTAGCTAATCAGCAACTACCACCAAGTTGTTGTAACCTACCTACTCCTGGCCAACTAAAAGCAGTCACAGGAGGTAAAGAGACAAGGTTTTCCAAAAGTGGAGAGGAAAGTCAGGCATGGCAAGAATAACATAGAAATTGCTTCAGACCCTCCAACAGCAATGTCCCTCAAAGTTCTGTCCTGTCTCCTACACTTTTCTCCTTTCTATCATCAATTTTCTTCTACAAATAACCAAATGTACTCATATGCTGATAACTCATCACTGCATTCCTCCACATCCTTCAAATCTGCTCCTTCTTTTCTCATTTAATATGCATCTTGCCTTGATACCACTTCCTTATCAAACTCAGACAGGATATCTCAGTGGAGTGGACAAAATCTAGTAAAGTTTAATGCCTCCAAGACCAAGTCTGTCCATCTCTCTATCAAAAATTCCTCACAGCTTTCTTCTCTCCTTTAATAAATCTGTAATTCCTGAACAGAATCCAGTTAAGTTTAATACCTTCAAAACCAAGTTTCTGTCCATCTCTCCATCAAAAATTCCTTACAGCTTTCCTCTCTCCCCTGGTAAATCCATAATTCCTTTCCTCTCTCTTTTGATAAATCTGTCATTCCACCTCTTGACTCAATGAAAATACTTGGCATTAATGTAACACCTACACTATCCTGGAAACCTTTCATCACAGAAATATCTAAGTTTACCTCTAAAAAATTGGGAGTCCCATCTAAATGTAGAAATTTTCTTTCTCCTACAAGTAGTTGCTCTATTCATACAAAAGAATGATCTGTCCTTGTACAGAGTACTGCTCTTGCATCTGTGGTGGTTCTAGCTCCGCATCCTTACTCGACAGAGTAGAGTCAACAGCATTCCAACTTATTTACTCTACCAGGCTAATCTCAAAACTTCACCAACTGGTTCACTTTCCCTCTACTATAGTTATTCCTTTGGTTTTTGCTTTCAGGAGCTGGCTGTTCACACCATTAGCTAAACCACCAAATACTCAGAAAGCTGCTGTGTCACATGAGTACTCTGTGGAAGCTGGCAACTTAGGTGTGAGCTGTTTTGATAACTGCTTCTTTTCCTACACTTGAAGCTTGAAGTTCTTTATCCTCTCATGTCTTTCTCAATAACTATAATGGCACATTCTAAAGGATGCATTTTTCACTTCCTCCAAAATTTGTGAATGCATTTCCTTGTCTCCTCTTTCTCCTCTTCATTAACAACTTTATATTTCAATTAAAGCCTAGCCTTGATGTGAAATTTTGTTGGTGACTAGAGCCTCCAACATAATAAATAAGTAAATAAATAAATAAATCACATAAATAATTCTACCTCTGTATTCCACAAATGTCGTAGGTGACTAAAGGGGACGGGAGTGGGAGGCTAGAAACTTTCCCCTTCTTATATTTCAATTTCTAAGAGAGGAAAAAGGAGTCAGGTGGGGAGTTCTCATCCTCAATGAAGGCTCAGAATAGGGCATCTGAATGTGTGTGGATGTAACCAAGATGAGAAGAGAGAGGTAGTATGTTTGAGGAAAGAAACCTGTATGTTCTGGCTCAGAGTGAAATGAAGTTCAAGGGTAAAAGGCAAAAATGATTTGGAAATGTCTTGGTAGCAAAGTCAGGGATTGGTGAGAGGTCAAGACCTAAGGAGGAAGTAGCATTACTCCTGAAGCAGGAGTTGTGGGAGTGTGTGATAGTGTAAGAAATCAAATTCTAGATTGATGTAGGTTAAACTGAAAGTGGATGGTGCTTATGTACCTGGCCATGAGAAGAAAGATCACGGAGGAAAGTGTTCTGAGAGCAGCCGAGTGTGTCAGCAGTTTTGATGCACGAGACCAGGTATTAGTGATAGGTGATTTAATGCGAAGGTTGGTAATGTGGCAGTTGTCGGTATAATTGTGAACATGGGGTATTCAGTGTTATGAATGGAAATGGTGTTGAGCTTGTGGAGTTATGTGCTAAAAAAGGACAGGTGATTGGGGGAAATGGTGAAAAGCTTGTGGAGTTATGTGCTGAAAAAGGACTGGTGATTAGGAATACCTGGATAAAAAGAGACATACATAAGTATACGTACATGAGTACGAGAGATGATCAGCGGGCATTATTACATTATGTATCAACTGATAGGCTTGTAAGAGAGAGTTTGGATGTAAATGTGCTGAGAGGGGCAGCTGGTGGGATGTATGATCACTATCTTGTGGAGGCGAGGGTGAAGACATGTAAGAGGTTTTCGAAAAAGAGGAAACAATGTTGTGAAGAGGGTGGTGAGAGTAAGTGAGCTTGGAAAGGAGACTTGTATGAAGAAATAACTGGAGAGATAGAGCATAGACTGGCAAAAGGTGAGAGCAAATGAGATGAGGGGATTGGGTTAGGAATGTAATGTATCTAGGGAAGTAGTGACTGCATATGCAAGAGATGCCTGTGGCATGCAAAAGGTGGGAATGGGCAGATTAGAAAGAGTAATGAGTGGTGGGATGAAGAAGTAAAGTTGCTAAATAAAACAAAACGAGAGGCATTTGAAAGGCACTTACAAAGAAGGAGTGCAAATGATTGGGAGATATATAATAGAAAGTGGCAGGAAGTCATGAGGAAGGTGCAAGGGTTGAAAAACATGGCAAACAAGAGTTGGGATGAGAGATTATCATTAAACTTTAGGGAGAATAAGGGGAAATGATAACAGGTAATGATGGAGTGAGGAGGAGATGGAGTAGGTATTTTGATGGACTGTTAAATGTATTTGATGATACAGCAGCAGAGGTGGGGTGTTCTGGTTGGGGTGGTATGCAAAGTGGGAGGGTCAGGGAGGTTGCTTTGGTGAAGAGAGAAGAGGTGGTGAAAGCCATGCAAAACATGAAATCCAGCAAGGCAGTGGAAGTCGATGGTATTGCAGTTGAATCTATTAGGAAGGGGGAATGAGTTGTTGATTGGTTGGTTAGGGTATTCAATGTATGTATGGAAAATGGTGAAGTGCCTGAGGAATGGAGGAATGCTTGTATAGTGCCACTATGTAAAGGCAAATGGAATAAAGGTAAGTGTTCATACTACAGAGGCATAAGTCTGTTGAGTATACCTGGAAAATTGTATGGGAGTGTTTTGATTGAGAGGGTGAAGGCATGTACAGAGCATCAGACTGGGGAAGAGCAGTGTGGTTTCAAAGTGGTAGAGAATGTGTGGATCAGGTGTTTAACTTGAAGAATGTGTGAGAAATACTTAGAAAATCAGATGGATCTGGATGTGGCATTTATGGATCTGGAGAAGATATATGATGGGGTTACTCGAGATGCTTTGTGGAAGGTCTCAAGAATATATGGTGTGGGAGGTAAGCTGCTAGAAGCAGTTTGAAGTTTTTAATCAAGAGTGTAAGGTATGTGTAAGAGTAGAAAGAGAGAAGAGTGACTGGTTCCCAGTAAAGGTCAGTCTGTGGCAGGGGTGTGTAATGTCACTTTGGCTGTTTAATTTGTTTACGGATGGGAAGGTTAAGGAGGTGACTGCAAGAGTTTTGGAGAGAGGGGTGAGTATGCAGTCTGTTGGGGATGAGAGGGCCTAGGAAGCAAGTCAGTTGTTGTTTGCCAATGATACAGCACTGGTGGCTGATTCGAGAAATATAACAGTCAGTTGATGTATATCAACCGACTGTTACATTTCTCTCTTGTGTCTCTCCTGATGATGTGATTATTACACGAAAGTGCAC
>JAUTXX010346730.1:0-13465 GCA_032273605.1 Panulirus laevicauda | reverse complement strand
AACTGACTAAAGATGAAGCAATTCATTACATCTCGCACAACACACATCCATCTACGACGCGTCGCGAAAAGCGACCAGCGTTAACTCTTAACATAACGAGCAGACAAAGATTCACGGAAGTTAACAGCCACATCAACAGCAACTGATAAATCGTGATGAATCTGTCCTCTGTGCGAGTGGATTGTGTTGCAGAGTATGAGAATGAAAAGGAATAACGTTCCAAATAGTACATAATAATAATAATTTCAATCATGTAAACATTCTTGTAACCATATACGTATCATTTCAAAATAAATACTATTCGTACTTACACTGACTGTTGACGAGTCTAGTCTTGGGTAGGTCCGATGCCACTTTAAAACTGCAATTAAACCTTTTACTATGAAAGATTTTACCCACAGGGTCTACCCTTCCCCAAATCTGTATTACCTCACGATGCACGAAGCGCTATGCGAAGCGTCGCCTCTCCATGCGGTGTCGCCGAGTTAGGAATTCCTTCTTGTCGGGATTCCTATACTGCACGCCAGCATAGTAAAGTCGGTTTCGCACTGTAGAGAATGAAACTTGGGAGATGCAGGTCGTCCCGTAGATCTACAACACTGGTAATGGAATGATCTACTACTGCTGCAAGGATACGATTTGTCTTCCTCAGCTGTGGTTTTCTTGGGCGCACCTCACCTCGGACGATCTCGTAAACTCCCCTCCTCAAGCCATCTCCTCCACCACTTGTAAAATGTACTCTGTGAAACGCTAAGTTCCAATGCTAAGTCATGGGCGGACAGACCTTCCTCCATCATGCAGATAATTCTACCTCTATGAGTTTCTTTATCGCGAAAGCGGGCCATTTCCAATGATGACAAACTTGCTACTGCTGGTGACAATCCATGGAGGTAAACTCGGTTCATAATTTGGGTTTCCAAGTTCGTACGAACAATGCTATTTCAACCATCATTTGAAGCCGAAACGTTAAATGATGATATGGGAAGGAGAGTTGGTGCAAGTGGGGTCAGGGCATAAAAGTGAGTTTGTATATCATGATGAGTGTGTGTCTGGATGTGAATATTGAATGACAAGTTCGCTGCTATAGCCTAAAATACGAGGTAAATGAGCACCGTAGATGAAGTATCAATGACTAGTATGGTGGTGATAATCAGCCTCACTAAGCACTTTACGATTTCACGTCCATTTCTGCTCTCGCTTGTTAATCTTTCCTTGACAACCCTAATTCATGTCAGAACATACAACCAAGACCTCTGGTTGCCCCCCCCCCCAATCCCTCTCTCTCTCTCTCTCTCTCTCTCTCTCTCTCTCTCTCTCTCTCTCTCTCTCTCTCTCTCTCTCACCTTGTGCCTGTAACCAGCATCGAACGTAGACTAGAATTATTTGAGTTCATACATTTGAATCATGACACTGAACTAGTCAGTGTTAAATGGACTCTATGTTCCTTCATACGCATTTAAATCACTTCTCGCCACCCAACACTGTACGACAACTGTATGATTTTACTAAACACACAACGAACGTTTTACATTTAAATACTCATCTATTTGTTTTATTTCATCCTCCTCATACCTTACTAATATATGTAAGACAAACTATTCTTATCATGGCAGTTAACCTACTGATTATACATCTTGCATACACACACGGCATCTCATACTACCTTACACCCGTCAACCCCCTCAGACATGTCATACAAGATACTAACGTTCAGTACGGGGGGCACGTATTTCCTATCATGGCTACTACATAGCAAGTTGGGCTTGAAACTGGAGGTAAACTATCAATGTAGTCATACACTTTCCGCCTCTTTCCACCATTCATTCTATACACAAGGGGCGCTTTTACCACGTCTATCTGCTTCCACAGTTCCACCCACTGATTGTTTATGCAGAACTGTCCTAACATGCCGTTCTGTTACGCCATGAATACTGTAAAATGCTTTGGAACACACGTTATGGAACTTGTTGCCATACGTCACGGTGTAAACAATGCGGCGAAGTCTCCTCCTACTTGCCTATTCTAAATGCTGCAACGTATCACCGCTTGAGGGCTTCCTAGCTTAACAAGATGAGCGTTTTGCTCATTAAAATCACCAATGGCCCAGAAACTGTCAAAAATATCCTTGATCACCTCCATTCCCAAGTTAACAAAGCCAACACCTACACGCAGGGCCTATAACACGAGCAGGAACTTTTGTTGGTCCTACAGCCTATATACGCCAGCCCTGCGTTCCTTTTCAGTTTCGATTCCACACTCTTCCACCGCTCTACATTCCTCTTTCTCCTCCGACAGTAGTTTGACAAACCAAGCTGTATTTCAGTATCAGATGAATTCATTTTGAACGCTATCAAACACACAAGTATGAGCAAAAATAGCAAGCATAGTTTAGCTTCCATAGGTTAACACAAACGGGTGTAAAGACTGGGCGCGCTGTCTCGTTTAGCGAGCGTGTTCGTCGCTACATAGCCAAGAGAGGCTAAATACTGTGGCATAGACGTGGTACCTTGTGTGCCGCTTACGTGTTGAGGTCCAGCATCCCTTGATTCAAATGATTTTCGACTTGGTGCTTTGATGCATATGCCATTCAAACACCTATAACCGAGTAAAGAATTAAAAGAACCTACGGCGACAAGAATACGACTTAAGCGGATATGGCAAATTCATCTGGCTAATTCATCACTTCAATCATGAGGTCCTCATATAAAGCAAAAACGAATTAAAGTTACCGTTTAGAGATCCCTGGTGAGTCCGCGCTTGGCACTTGATGGTAATGCGATAACTGGCGGGAAAATGTATGTGAGGGCGGGAAAATGTACGTGAGAGTACGTCGCCTGTCTGGAATTTTGATCGTGGTATGAGGAGAGGAAGGTGTGTGCCTGTTGTAGCAGCTCTAAGATGAGGTAGGAAGCATTGTGTTGTACTGAACAATCAAAAACACTAACAGAGATCTAAGGTTTCATTTTTTTCCCCAGAAGATAAGAAAATGCGAAGATATTATAAGCAAAGGCGGCGAAGCATGTATGTTACGTTACAGGTAACTAGTACTGAGAACTTCTTGAGATTTTAAAACAGTACACAAGTTTTCCATGTGATGATGGAATTTAACAAAATTGGTACCATGGGTTCCTCACGATGTGCTGAATTCATCTGAATATGGGGAATTTAGGTGTGGCACTTCCAACTTGTATATTTAAGGCTTTCGACATACGTATGGGCAGGGCCGTGAAGTACAGGGAAACCGTTGGGTAACACTAAAAATGAACAATTAAAGTGTGTATTGGATTCGTAACGCTTTTGTTCAATTCCAGCAAACGGTAAAAGAACAGAGGTTACCTCTGCGGTCATTTTTATAGAGATTTGTTTTCGAGGACATGAAATATGTGACCGTTGTGTAGACGGGTTGGCAAAAAGCCATTCAGCCTACACGTTCGGATTCTTGGTAGCTTTGGAGGGAAGGCTGTCAGAGGTTATCATTCTTGAAATATGTTTTATATAATTAAGGCTCTATTTCATACTTAACTGGTGTTTGGAATACAAAATAAATGGTTCAACTTTTGGTAATAGTGAAGATATGTCGAGGTTTTCGTATTGCTTCATTTTTATTTTTCATTTTTTGGTTATTAATTTACTTTCAACTAACATGTCAGTTTCCTAGTCCATATGTTGTTTCATTATATAGCTGACGAGTTCATCATTGAAGCAGTTTAGGTAAGTAACCTAAACAAGCCTACACATGGACAGACCTCTGGACTTAATATATCATGTTGTGTGTAGCGACCATATTCGTGCAGAAGTTTGAATTTTCACTGAAAAGGTATCAATAAATTTCCACTAAATTGGAAATATCATCACTGAAATTTTGCTCAAGTGGTTCAGATTTGTTTGTCTATCTATTATGTAATTTCTTACGGTGAAATGTTGTGGATTACAGGACACTGTTGATTTTACTGATAACAAGGGTGAATGTGGGATGATAACCAGCCACTTGAAATAGGCAGAGATAGTACAGAAGATTAGCTAGGCTTTTTCTGATTTTTTTTCTTATGAACCTAAATGTTGAAATTTTACACCATGCTGTATAATTATTATAGAGAATATATTAGCATACCAATGCTTAGAATGGTTTGTATAATTAAAACCTTTATTTCATTCCTAAAATTGATTATGAAAGGTAATAAGGTGTCTTTTCCTGCATGTATTGAGATCACAATGTTCTCAGCAGTTGAAATACCTTCCATGACAAGTCATATTTATTCCTTTAAGTCTTTTATAGAACTTAGTACAGTTATAGGAAATGTCATTTTTTATAGTTTTATAGGAATTTGAAATAGGAACCTTGGAAAATGCAACAGGAATGACATTTTATCACTTTTGCACAATTAATAGGTTTCCCTCTATTGCAGACTGTGACATGATGGCTTTCTGTCATCAGGGGCACCAGCAACCAAACAAATTGTACTCTCAGAGACAAGAATCAAGTCTATTTCTGCAGGTATAATGAGTGCTAAAAATATAGAAATTATTAAGTCTAGTTTGACTGTCTTAAGTTTTAGCATCTAAATATCAAAGAACAATGGTATTAAGCTTAATAGAGCATACATATATGTATTACTCAAAGAATTCTGTATTACTGTGCCATATCTACATTTTGCTTTCTGTTTTCCTTATACGGGCATTGGTTCAAGGCAGAATAAACACAGTTATAAGCTGTACTATTCTATTGCAGATGTTATGATCGCAATCCAACAGACAACAGTTCTCCCCAAGGAAATCCCAGGCAAAAACTCCCAGTGACAACTGCCTCAGTACTTTGTGCAGGTATTATATATTACAAACTGTAATTTTACTGTTTTAAGTTTATCGATGGCAATTTCTTTAATTTATTGGATCAGATTCGAGATCGTGTTATATATACTGACATGTTTGAGCCAATATAGGACAAATACGGCTGCTCATTGCAAGCTTCTTGAAAAAAATAATGAACTTGGTTTCTTCACTATACATTTGAAATAATTATCCTTAGCTCTTCCATTAAAAGATTCCAAAACTTGTTTCCACTTCTGGATTAATCCTTTAACATAAAAATTAATGCATGATTATAGTGCCACCTTACTGGTCTTTGCAAAAACTCCCAAAGCTTTTCGTCCTACAATAAAGCCTGTCCTTTAATTTTCCATTGTTTGCATGTCATTAAAGACAAATATTACCAACTTTTTCCTCTAGCTTCATGTGATGTCACCATCATCAAAGTTACTGAGGAAGTACAGAACAAAAATGTGAAGACTAAAGAATAGACGCATATCATTTCGTCCAAAATCTGCAACTTCTGTAAGCTTCATGAATAATGACTCCTGGTACCTTAACCCTATGGTTTTACTTTTTAAACACCCAGATGATGTTCATAAACCAATAAGAGGGGACGATGTTATGGTTTATAAAGATTAAAGTTTTTCTGTGGTAATTAAAAAAAAGTCCAAATGCCCTACAAATTTCTCTGTAATGTACTTGCATCACCATCAGTCAGTACATTGCACAACTGGTCGAGTAAAATTGGTTTGAAAGTTGGCTGGAATACCTGCATGCTATAGATGTTGAAGAATAAAGATGAACATGCATAGCCAGGAAAAAAACAGTGGGATTGTGTTTGATGGCATGCAACTAATGGAAGTTGAATTTTGTAGTCAAAAGTTTGGAAGGTTTAATAAGGTAGTTTTCATGGTTAAGGCATTAATTCTGAAGTGGGAGCAATTTTTAAGATCCTTTATTTCTGATGGAACAATGAATATTGATCTTTTAAAAGAAATGCATGAGGCCGCTCTGTGCAAAGTGCAGGAAACAGGGTTCATTTTTAAATCTACAGTCTGTGGCCAAGAAGCAAATTCAAGGATCAGTGTGTGAGAAACTTAGCTTGACTAAAGAAAATCCCTCTCAATCAGAAGCAGATCCACTTTTTTCATCTTTTCATCGACTAAAGAGTCAGCATAATAACCCGAGGAAATATGTCATAATAGGATGAAACTGTTTCATGAAAGTACATTGCTAAGTTTTATACCAATGACCAAATGCGAAAAGTAAAATCAGCCCCTAATTTGACAAAAATATATTCAGGAATAAGATTTATCAGACATGAGAGTTAAGCCCAAGTGTTCAGTGAAATGGTGGCAGCTGAAATTAACCCCCATTCAACTGGGGTTACCATTACAGTAGCATACACATCAAACTGATAAGTTGTTTGATTGCTTTAGCAGTATCACAATATGTCACTACTAGGAGGTTTAGGGAACTATAAGTGCAAACTTTTGTCAAATGATATTCATGGACTGGATGAATGATTATATTAATTAATTCATGGGAACTTCTTATAACCTGATGTCAAATGTACAGGTGAAATGGCTAATAGTACAACTTGGATACTTTAAAGAACCTGTGGGCTGAGCTCCAAAATATTAAAATTCAGTATTTGTTAACATGGTGAATAAATGAAGACTTTTTGCCAAAATTCAAAATGAATTTAGAAATTAAGACCATCCCTCGGCCAGAAATTTAAGCCTTACCTAAGAGATAATTGTAAGCAATCTTCTAATGCAACTTCCAACATTTGGGAAATGTGTGAGAGATTAAGCACCTCCTTTTAAATACATATCATCAAGAAAAAAGAACATAGTTGTAAATGTACAACTCAAAGAAGGATGATGTGATGACTTGATGGCAATCTTACCATTGCTTTAATTAAATAAACGAATGAATGAAATAACAGCTTCTTGGTTGTAGGCAGTTACTTGGCTGAAAATACACAGTTCAGATATTACAAAACTAGGAGGCCATGATAGTTACAAGTTAACTATCATATAGGAGCTTAAGTTTACGGCAAGCTGGATATTTCCACACTCTGATTAAGCATATGGGTGAGGTATATTTAAGTAACCAGGGTGGCAGATATAAAGGGATGTTTACAGAGTCAGTTGTATGTTTTATCCATTATGAGCTTGACTGAACATTCAGTCATGATTAGTTACAGTAATTCAGTACCAGAACTACCACATTGCATAACTAACAGAAAACAGCTTGCATAGCTATGCACTTGTTGACGGACTGTTTATGAGGTTCACAGTAGTAGGTATAGGACTGTTCTTATATGTCTGTACGAGCTAAATTAGAAGTCAGTTGTGGTGACGAATGGTAGTCTGTGGTAGAAGTGTGTTGGTGCCATTATATATGTTGCTAGGTATGTGTGCTTTTTCAGTCAAAAACATCACATTTGCAAACACTGCAGAAATACCGTCATTGATGAGAGCTCCATTTTAGATAAGCAGGCTAAGATATTCTGCCACTTGAAGGCTGGAAAAGATGGAACAGAAGCCTTCTTTGGAAGTTTATGCTTATCCAGTAATGAGACGTGAATTTTTCAAAATGATAGAGCAGAAATTTCAAAACATCATTGAAAGGGTTTTGATGGGCAACAAATTTTGTCAAACTCTCAACAAGTTGTTGTTTTACCAAACAGAAACACAAAACCAATTATGTTTTCCTTGAAGATGAGAGTTTTTCATCATATAAAAATGAGAAATAGGGATAAATGTCTCTTATAGGCAAAGGGAAAAAAAGAAAGCAATTAAGGCTGTGTTAATATAAAAGTTCTGGAACACATAAAGGTATAACTTAATTATAAACCTTAAAAACTTTACAGGTTGATGCTTGGATCCACTACAGTTTACTGCCACTGAAAGGTATGTTCACTATTGGTTGACATTTAATTTTGTAAGTCTTACTTTAATTAGCATGTCTGCACGCTCTCTCTTTATTTAAAATATCTTAGTTCTTAATTCTTAATGTTGGTAATATTTTTATCCATTCTTTTTATTGGTTGCAAAGGGAAACAGAATTCATATACTTTATCTTAGATCTACATATTTAGTGGCACATTCATGTTTTCCAAGAATGATTTTCCTCACTGTTATTCTTTGTGACTTTTAGTAATGGCTATTGTATTTGTGTTCGTTCTGATCATGTTTTTTTATGTATGAATTTTGCTTTTGCTAATATTTGTGATTGTTTTTAAGTAGATTCATGTAATGTAATGATAGGGTGAGGGAGAGGTGTGGTCATAAAAAGAGTATGGTTAAGAAAGCTGAAGAGTGTGTCCTGAAATGGTTTGGACACACTGAGAGAATGAGTAAGTATAGGTTAACAAAGAGGATATATGTCAGTACTGGAGAGATAAAGGAGAAGGGGGAGATTAAATTGGAGATTGATGAATGCAGAAGGATAGAAGACATGTGGAGGATGGAGTGAAATGGAATTATGTGGTATACAGGGGGCAACATGTTGCCACTGGACGGAACCAGGGCAAATGAGGCAGCCAGGGTACACCACAGAAAGGTGTGGTACCTGGTTTTTGCTAGGAAGCATTGTTTCTCTGCATTACACATGATAGCTATGGAATGGATGAGAGTGAATGAGGTCTTTTATGTGTGTCCTGGCACTAGCTTTTTGACACAAGAAAAGATGAACAAGTATAGGAGGATGGAGCGAAAAGCATTCTGAATATGCAGGAGCGTGAAAGACATGCGAAGGATGGAGTGAATTGAAGTGATGTTACATTTAATACTGTACCTAACTTAACGAACAGTATCGGCACGCTGTCTCGACACTAACCTTTACATTATAAAAATTATGACGCCTTTTGAAGCGTTGGAACCACCCATGACTTGTTGTAAACATTTGCCTTTATGTAGGATCATCGGCACGCCGTTGTAGCGCATCGAAAATACTTCTTGCCTTATCCTGGATCGTTAGGAGGAGACGCAATATGCGCTTCTGTATCAGGTCATCCATCTATGTGACTGGGTAAATTTTTCATATCAGCAATTAGCCCAATTCTTTCTTAGTGATGACATTGGATTTTACCGATGCTGAAGATTTCACTGCATCAGCGATTCGTTTATTCTTATAAGATGGTCGAGATTGTCGATTGCGAAAGTACGAACTCGAATGCGATGGCCGTTACTGGCTAGCTTGCCGCGTTCATGCCGGACAATTATCTTTAATTTCATCTCAAAGAGTTATTACCTTCCTCTTTTCACCAGGAGGAGACACAGATGGGCATTTTATAAACATGATGAGATGCAAAAACACAAAATTAGAAAAAAAAATGTTGGTAAAACAGTACAGTTAGTAACGGTTGTTTACACTCGCGAACGTTGGCTTAACTGGAAGGTGAGCTAGGCCTCGCTGCCGCTGCGCACCGTCATGAGAGGGTATCGTACTGCATAAGTTAAAATTAAAAATTCGACTTATGGTTTCTGCTGAATGCGTATCGCTATCGCACCATCGTAAAGTTGAAAAATCGTAAGTCGAACCATCATAAGTCGGAGAGCTTCTGTAGAGTACAAACCTGTGCAAGTGAGCACCGAGTGTATAAAACTTTATTCCTTGCATCAATCATAGCAATGAGGCTAACCAATCTTAATGATGGAATTACTTACGCACAGTGAAGACAGTAGTGCTGTCCTAAACCTGGTTTATCATCATCAATTTCTTGGTGTAACAATTTGGATGCATTTTCTTCTTTGAGGTCCTCATCAATCTAAAATTGAAACAGACAAGACTTAGTAAAAGGTTAATAATGGAATTCTGATCTCCTTAGACAACCCTATTTTCTTTCAGCTTTATACATTCAATTTCAGAAGTGGTTGAGGATGTGTGGATCAGGTGTTTGCTTTGAAGAATGTGTGTGAGAAATACTTAGAGAAACAGATGGATCTGTATGTGGCATTTATGGATCTGGAGAGGGCACATGAGAGGGTTGATAGAGATGCTTTGTGGAAGGTCTTCAGAGTACATGGTGTAAGAGATAAGCTGCTAAAAGCAGAAAAGTTTTTATGAAGGGTGTAAGGCATGCATACGAGTTGGAAGAAAGGAGAGTGGTTTGTTCCCAGTGAAGGTCGATCTGCAGCAGGGGTGGGTGATGTCCCCTAAGTTGTTTGATTTGTTTATGGATGGGGTGGTTAGGGGGGTAAATACAAGAGTTTTGGAAAGGGGTGAGTATGCAGTCTGTTGCGGATGAGAGCACCTGGGAAATGAGTCAGTGGTTGTTCACCGATTATACAGCACTGGTGGCTGATTCGAATGAGAAACTGCAAAAGTTGGTGATTGAGTTTGGTAAAGTTTGTGAGAGGAGAATGCTGAGAGTAAATGTGAATAAAAGCAAGATTATTATGTTCATTAGTGTTGGGATGCGAGTTTGAATGGAGAAAAACTGGAGGAAGTGAAGTGTATTAGATATCTGGGAGTGGACTTAGCAGTGAATGAAACCACAGAAGTGGAAATCAGTCATACGGTGAGGGAGGGGGTGAAGGTTCTAGGAGTAATGAAGAATGTGTGGAAAGAGAAAACATTATCTTGGAATGCAAAAGTGGGTATGTCTGAAGGAATAATAGTTCCAACAACATTATAAGTTTGTAAGGCATGGGCTACAGATAGGGTTGTACTGAGGATGTTGGATGTGCTGGAAATGAAATGTATGAGGACAATATGTGGTGTAATGTGGTCTGATCAAATAAGTAATGGGGTGGTAATAAAAACAGTATGGTTTAGGGAGCAGAAGAGTTTGTGTTGAAATGGCTGGGACATATGGAGAGGATGAATGGAAAAGATTTTGAGTGATCAGGGCCTGAACATGCAAGAGGGTGAGAGATATGCAAGGAATACAGGGAATTAGAACAATGTGGTATACCAGGGTCGACATGCTGTCAATGGACTGAACTAGGTCATGCAAAACATCTGGGGTAAACCATGGAAAGGTCTGTGGGGCCTGGGTGTGGATAGGGAGCTGTGGTTTTGGTGCATTACACATGACAGCTAGAGACTGAGAGTTAACAAATGTGGCCTTTTTTGTGGCACCAGGAATGGATGAAGGCAAGCAAGTCTGAATGTGTACTTATGTATAAGTCTATGTGTATGTATATTTTTTTAACTTATTATACTTGATCGCCATTTCCCGTATCAGCAAGGTAGTGCGAGGAAGGAAAGGATGTTATCTCAGAGCAAAAATGGGTAGTTTGAAGGAATGGTAGTTCCAACAATGGTATTTGGTTGTGAGGCATGAGCTATAGATAGGGTTGCACAGAAGAGGGTGGATGTGTTGTAAATGAAATGTTTCAGGACAATATGAGGTGTGAGGTGGTTTGATCGAGTAAGTAATGAGAGGGTAAGAGAGATGTGTGGAAAAAAAGAGTATGGTTGAGAAAGCAGAAGAGGGTGTGTTGAAATGGTTTAGACATATGGAGAGAATGAGTAAGGGAAAATTAACAATGAAGATATATGTGTCAGAGGTGGAGGGAACAAAGAGAAGTGGGAGACCAAATTGGAGTTGGAAGGATGGAGTGAAAAAGATTTTGAGCGATCAGGGCCTAAACATAGACGAGGGTGAGAGTCATGCATGGAATAAGAGTGAACTGGAACGATCTGGTATACCTGAGTCGACGTGCTGTCAATGGACTGAACCAGGACACATGAAATGTCTGGGGTAAACCATGGAAAAGTCTGTGGGGCCTGGATGAGGATAGGAAGCTGTTGTTTTGGTGCATTACACATGACAGCAAGAAACTAACAGTGAATGAATGCGGCCATTTTTGTCTGTTTTCCAGGCACTACCTTGCTGAAGCTGGGGGTAGCAATGCTGTTTCCTGTGGGGTAGGGTACTGCCAGAAATGGATGAAGGCAAGCAAGTATGAATATGTACATGTGTATATATGTATATGTCTTTGTATGTTTATGTATATGTGTATATGTTGATATGTATATGTATTTATAAGTGTGTGTGTATGGGCATTTATGTAAATATGTGTATAGAAGTGGATGGGCCATTCTTTGTCTGTTTTCTGATGCAACCTTGCTGATGCAAAAAACAGCAATTAAGTATAATAAATAAATATGTATGGGAGGAAGTGCTTTAAGAGAGACACTCATTCTTCCACTGCATAATCAATCTTAATTTCTTGTAAGAAATCCCCATTCTAAAGATTAATGAAATTTTTTCCTTTCATGTACTGGTTACTTGTACGGTCTTGGAAAAATAATTACAATGTTTCATCCAACACTCGCTGACACATCAGTCTTGGTCGTAGCACCATCTTTGAACTTCTCCCTTTGATGGTCAGGTAATGGCAGCATATCTAATTTCTACCTTTAAGAGTAAAGTCTACAATGAAATGTGGAGCTCTGACGAATTTTATCATTCTTTTTCTTAACCTTCGTACCTTTTACCCAAGATTGCCAGGATTGGGGAATGTCATGCACATGCCATATGCAACATGGCACTAAAGAAATGTCATAATTTTTGGGTTATAGACAAACATAACAAGTCAAAATGCATTTTTCTTGTTTGGGGTCATTTTACATCTTTTAACCTGTTACCTGTTCCCTCTTAATGACCAGGGTGGGAGGTTGTAATCTGCCTTTCATTACCTACATCAGGTGCAACTCATATTGCATGGGCCCTACATCATTTGATTTTCTTCGTTTTATTGGAGAAAGTCTCTATCTCTATATATGGCATCTACAGATGTGATATGCAGGGAAGTAAACATTACAAACTCATCTAGGGTGAGAAATAAAATTTCATTGATCAAAAGGCCAAAGAGAAGCATTACATCAGTCTGGTGTATGTTATTGCATACACAAGGTCACAATATGGCATTTAGTGATAAATATGCGATTTTAAATTCATCTCTCATATTAATAACCATATACAGATTACTTAAAGTGACGAGCATCCTAAAAAAAGGCAGTGTGCAAGTGGTCTAAAATGACAAAACAAAATTAGCATGGATTTCCAACTAGTTGTCCTCCAAGTAATGAAACAATATACACAAGTAAAAAATGTCGGCATAATACCACATGACCCACCTGTGCCACTATTTGTCAGCAAAATAACCATCAAACCATATATTAAATCATAAACACCATGTTTCATGTCACCTGGTCTAGATCTTTGGTGCGTCGCTTGGTCTTCCATTTTTTCCTGAGGTGTGTGTCTCCCTTGTGGTACCTCTTCTTTTTTTGCGGGCCGGCCATCTCGTGATTAAGATCCTTTCTTACACTTTTAGTCTCTCATCTTGCTCCAGAACCGATACCCATCACCTACCAATTCAGGCTCCTCGGCTGTAAGGGAAGTTCAATGTACAGTCTTTAAGGAAGATGTGATTGGCGGTCCATCCCATGTAAACAAACATGAATCAAGGCCTTTAATCAAATAATTGATTGTCAGTTGTTGATTATCTTTATTTTTCCGCTGTTCGTGGAAAATATCAACATACAAGTCAGACGACATACGTCCAAATTATGTCTACATGCGAATACTTTGTTGATATAGAGTTAACCAATCAGGTGCAAGTTAAGCTCTGTCTTTACAGGCAGACCACGTGATGCTTAGGAATGTAAACACGTACATGACTTCAAC
>JAUTXX010346509.1:0-13465 GCA_032273605.1 Panulirus laevicauda | reverse complement strand
TTCATGGAGATGTTACCACTTTATGTTAATCTGTCTGACGCTTTGGCGCAATAAAATGAATAAATCTCTCTCTCTCTATCTATCTATCTATCTATCTATCTATCTATCTATATCTACGTAAACATAATGTGACTAAAGAAGGAAGGATAACTGAAGACAAAAATCCCACTGATTTCAAGGCTGAGGTAAATCCTCCAATAGAACCACTGACAAGTAAGTAAGTAATGAAAGGACAAGAGAGATGTGTGGAAATGAAAAGAGTGATTGAGAGAGCAGAAGAGGGTACTTTGACATTGTTCGGACATATTACATTGACAATGTTTGGACATATGGAGAGAATGAGTGAGGAAAGGCTGTGTCAGAGGTGGAGGGAACAAGAAGTGAGATACCAAACTGGAGGCGTAACGATGGACTAAAAAGATTTTACAGAAGGATGAGAAGTGTGCAAGGAATAGAGTGCATTGGAATGATGTGATATACCAGGTCGATAAGCTGTCAGTGGATTGAACCAGGGCATGTGAAACCTTTGGGATAAACTATGGAAAGGTCTTTGGGGCCTGGATGTGGTTAGGGATCTGTGGTTTTGGTGCATTGCACATGACAGCAAGAGACTGAGTGTGAACAAATGTGGCCTTTTTTGTTTGTTTTCCTGGATGAAGGTAAGCAAGAATGAATATGTACATGTGTATATATGTATATATCTGTGTATGTATAGATATGTATATGTATGTATATGTGCATATGTAGGCATTTATGTATATATGTGTATATGAGTGGATGGGTCATTCTTTGTCTGTTTCCTGGAGCTACCTCGCTGATGCGGGAAACAGTGATTATGTATGATGTAATATATATACTTGATCGCCATATCCCATGTTAGAGAGGTAGTGCTAGGAACAGAAAAAGAAAAGTGACATCTCACATCCATTCTGTAGCTGCCATGTGTAATGAATGGAAGCCACAGCTCTCTATCCTCTCCACCACCAGGCCCCACAAACCTTTCCATGGTTTATCCTGGACACTTCACATTCTCTGATAGCAGAGTGACCAGTTCACTATATCCCATGCATGCCTTTCAGCCTCTTGCATTTTTGGGCCCTGATTGCTCAAAATCTTTTTCATACCATCCTTCTATATCCAATTTGGTCTCATTCATCTTGTTCCCTCCTCTTCTCACACGTATATCTTCTTTGTCAACCTTTCCCCCGTCATTCTTTCCATATGTACAGTTCATTTCAGCACACTCTCCTCAGCTCTTTCAACCACACTCTTTTTATTACACCTCTCTTTTACACTTTCATTACTTACTTGACGAAACCACCTCACACCACACATATCATTCCCAACACATCCACCCCTCCTCTGCACAGTCTTATCTATAGATACAGTTAAAAAGTTTGATATATATTAAGTGTAGCATTATCAGCTACTAAAACCCAGAAATGAAATTACCAGGTTTTGTGTACTTTTTGATATCTGAAAGTAGGTATCTTTCAAAAGGAGGCACTCTCACCAATTTTTTTTAAACAACTTCAAGCTGACCCTGTGAGTCAGATGTAATTCACAGGATATCTTTGTTGATTTGCTAAATTTCAATGGCAATTGCTCACAAAAACAAAACACTTATGCCAAGATGTAATCACAAAATGTTTCTTATCTACTTCTAAAACATAGCTACAGTAATGATTTTCTGAAATTTTACCCATTATTAGATGTATGTATTAGAAATATTATAACCAGTGAATTTTAATAATTTTTCATTGTTTTTATGACACGTGCCCATATTACCACAATATAGCTTGTCCTGCCTACCTGAATGACTATCCCCTTTATTACTAGATGTAGTTCTTTCCTGGACTGCCAGGCCCAGGCACCAAAAGTTGATTCTTATTCTACCTGGCAAATTGAATTCTGTATGGTATCAGAACTGTCAGCATTTGAGTAGGAAAGTTACTAACACTTATGAGAAAAGTAGTTTGAATGTCTTAGCTTTTAGATTGCTGTGAAAACAAAATTCTTTTATGGATACAGTATGTTTATTTTTATTTTTGAATTAAAAAATTTGGTGTATTGCAACCAAAATGTTGAAAATATGGAATTTGAATCTCATTGTTTCTCACACAAATTATTATCAGTAGATATTTAATAGTAATGCATATAAAAAGATGTGAATGTTCATAATCTCAGTATGACATAATTTGTGTAAGTTAAAACTGTACTATAACTTAGTTTACCTTGTCATTCATAGTATTATTAAGGTAAAAATACATTGCAGTAAACCTCTAACTAACCAGATTTCACTTAATGAAAATGTAGTTAATCTGATCACATTAAGAAAAAACTGATTATACAGGCCACATTTCACTCTTAACACATTAGGAATGGATTAGATATTAAAGATGGATATATTATTTTATTTTATGAAACATTCCCTTTAAGGGAGATTGAGAGTGAAGTAATTGTTGTGCACTTTTCAACCATGATAGAACAAAATAATTACCACAGATATAGTATTCATTTGATGCTGTTGTGGTAGCTTAATTAGAGTGAGTAAAATGAAAGGTCACTTAGATGATGTAATTTGTCAGAGGATGTTAAAATTCTTTGTAAGAACTACTTGCCTTTGAAAATGATTGACACTGAATTTTATTTCAGTTTGAATGGAAAAGAAGTGTTGTAACTAGGAGAGATGATCAGTAAGAGTGGTAATGGGAAAGCTAAAGTTGAGAGTCATGCAGTGTAGGAGAACTGGCAGTGCACTCATAGATCTGACGAATGGGAAGGATTAGTGAAGTGTGTGAAAAGCTTGTATGATTGAGTACTTGTTTGTACTTGATTGTAGAGATGTAAAACATTGATTTTCGTAGGTTCAGATAAGTAAAATATTAGGGCAGTAGACAAGAATATAACATATAGTATAGATGAAATTAGAAGAACAGCAGTAGTCAAGAATAAAACTGTGAAAGATATGGGATGTGAAGATATCATGAAAAAGGTGCATGAAAAAAATATCCTTTATGAAGGGTATGGCAGATGCTGCAATGATGAAGTTAAGAGGCTGCAAAAAGATAAACTGTAAGAGAGAGGCAAAGAGTGAAGTGTTTACTGCTAGAGCTGGATTAGATGAGAATATCAGGGAATTGATTTTTGATCATGCTGTGGATGGAAGTTTAGGTTGGTGATGGAAATGGGAACAGAGACTTTAGTCTTGTTTGGTAAGTTGACTTAAGTTTGGACAGTGAAAATTATGAAGTTCTTAGATTAGTGTGAAATTGTTTGTATACTGCCCTAATATGCATATAACCATGCACACCACTATGACCTCAAGCACAATACTGGACTAAGTTGAGAGTATTTAATGCATGATCTTTTGTTGGCTATTTATAACTGATCCACTCCATGTAAATGAGAATGGAGTAAAATATAAGAGACCAAAAAGATGTATTTATGAAACACTACAGGAAACAGATTGAGATGAAAATCCTTTAAAGCCACCCTTCTAATTCTCCTGCAGCTCTAAGCATTATATTTATTTACAGTTTATTCTTTCTGTATATGTAAGAAATTATTACATTTTCATGTATTTTTTGTAAATGTTTCTAACTTTAGGGAACAAGTAGACATACCATCAATGTCAGCTAATTAAATTTCACTTAACCTGTTGGGTTTTCCTTCAAAACAGTTCAGTTAATTATAAAAGTTAATTGTATTTACTTATATTACTTAACCAATGTGTTTTGCAAAATTTTCTTAATCAAAGTGTTTCATGAAAATAAGTTTAAGTACACAGTAGGGTTTATTAGATGATAGTTTTTGAAAATGATAAACAGAGCTTGGAACTTCTGTCTGTTATATTGTGTATTTCATCATAAAGTGTAGGGTAAAGTTCTATCTTGAATTCTTTTATCCATTGTATTTTCAACAGTGAGACTGTAAACTAGAAGAAATTTTGAATAAATGTAGACTGTGATATAAACTTGAAAGTAATTGGAAACTAATGAAAACCATGGAATCATGAGTGGCCGTACTTGATTGTATGATCTACCTGATATTTTCAGGTGTTCTGAGGTGAAATTTGATCATATTTGTGACATATAACCACATTTTCATACAATCAAGTCTTTTTTCCTATCATGAACATAAGATCCAGTGATAGTGTCCTGAATTCCTGTAGCATCAGACTTGATAATCAGAGCAGTACAGTCTTTAAAACTATTTAGAATGGATTTACAGTATTAGGCTGTGTAAATTTGACTTGCTCATCAATTCAGTTGTATAAATTTTACTGATTACATCAACTTAAGTATTTCAGCTTTACTGGGCTGTACGTATCGTTGTTTCAACCCAAAGCAATTTTTGTTACTGTTAGGCAACAGCATCTTGAAGCTTTGTGGTATTTACACACTCACACACACACAAAAAAAAGGCAATGGAAATCAAACATTTGGGTTGGCTAGCTTGAAGCTTTGTTGTATTTACCAAAAAAAATAGACAGTGGAAATCAGACATTCATGTTGGTCAACTTTATATAACTTGTTTATCAAGAAAACATTTTCATTGTCCTGTTACTGTTAATATGGTTAAACACATATTGCTGTCATAGTATACAGACACATGTTGTTATCATGAAATACAATCAGCACATACTAATGCTGTGATTACATAGATAAAAACATTATTGTCATGACAAACAGTCAAACGCATAATGTCGTTGACATAAAGTAGTCACATTATAATAGCTGTTTAACTATATCTTTCTTTTCAGATTGCTTTGATCATAATCTAATTACTCTATGACAGTTGAATTAACATATTTTGACCCAAGTTCATTTACTATAGAAAATAGGACCACTTCTAACCAATTCAAAATTGACCATGGACGACTCAAAAATATTTTTTCAATGTTTTGATGATTATAATTAATTGTTTATGAAAATTAAATTATCCAATGAATTAAGGGTTATTTAATTGTGGCAAAAGTCTTTACTCAAAGCCTTCTCAAAGCCCTCCAATTGCAATTTATTTTTGGTTTACACCTGGTATGTTTTGCATTGTAGGGGACTTGTTTTATTTTGCCTTCACTATATGTTACTGAATTTCACTAAAATATGATGTATAATACTTCAATGAGTAAGCCATTAATATAATTCATTGAAAAATGAGATTCGAGACTAAAATTAAAAAATTTTCCCACCAGCAGGTTTTGAGAAACATTTTAGGGAAGAGAAAATCTTTTGGAGCTGTAAGGGACTTTGTTATTATACCGAGTTATTCAGGACACATTATCACGATGTGCAACACCGAACATAGTTAACCACAGTCTTTCAGTACAAAGCACTATCATGATGCCATATCAAGTGAAACATGATTAACATGTAACACAGGACACTAGTTGTCTTGCTTTGGCAGAATAAATCACTGATGTAAGACATGCCAAGTGTAATAGATCAGGACATGCTTTACTTTAAGTGATGCCGTGTAAGTGTGGTCAGGACAAGTCCTACCATGCCATGTATGATCAGGACAAGTCACACCATGCCGTATGTGATAAGGACAAGTCATACCATACCATGTGTGATCAGTAAGAATCATACTATGCCAAGTGTGATCAGGACAATTCATACTATACAATGAGTGATCAGGACAATTAATTCATTCTATGTCATGTGAAATCAGGACAATTTATATCATGCCAAGTGTGATCAGGACAGTTCATACCAAGTGAGATCAGGACAATTCATACCATGCCAAGTGTGATCAAAACAATTCATACCATGCCAGGTGTGATCAAGATGAAGTCTTACCATGCCTTGTGTGATCATGACAAGTTATGCCATTCCAAGTCTGAAAAGTTTATCATGCTATACCAACTACAATCAGGTAAAATACTGCCACACAACTTGTGAACAGGTCAAGTTATACCATATTAAGTGTAATTGAAGCAGTTCAGATAAATCAAGTGATTAGGGCAAGGCATTTTACATTATGCCAAATGTAATGATTTCAAGTCATACTCTAAAGTGTGTAGGAAACGCTTTCCCCCAAGGTTAAAGCGATATTATTCTTATACACAGCTGTGCCCACTTTGGTTAATGAAAGTATGTTTTGTCATGAGGAACAAAGAATAAAATGTAAGGAACAAATATTGCAAATCCTTCATCAAGTTGATATGATGTTACAGCATAATAATACAGTAACACCTCTGTTTTGAACTTAATTTGATTTGAAATTAGGATATTTAAAAAAATAATGAAGGATTAGAATTTAAAGCTAAAGGGCTGAAAATCACAACCCACGTGTGATGTTTCCACCCAAACATGGGCTGGTACTATGATTTAGCAATTTATGCATAAAGTAACATACTGTACAAGATAATTATTAAAAACTGCCATGTAAGTTTTTACTCTATAAATATTCAATTAATTCAAGCCATCATTCTTGCATACAATTTGAAATAATGAGGTTTTATTGCACTAACTAAAGTTTCTGAGGCACAACAGCAATGTATGAATACTCTTATTTACATTAGTTAGTAGCAGTATCTGAGATCAGAATGAGGAAAATTAATGTATGGGACAATGACTACAAAAACTGATCAAACTGATTTGTTATTATAATAGTATAATTGATAATTAATTTGTTTTTGATTCAGCATCATCATAACTTACAATGCTAGACTAAAGATGATTTCTATAAAAATCATTTATAAAATCATTGATTGAGGACTGGGCTCATCCATGTGTTAGGGGTAGTGTTATGTAATTATAGTTCAACTATATGGCAATGCAATATGTAATAATGACTACATAAATTTTAGCTAAATAGGAGTGTTTTTGAATTTAGTACTATTTAAGGAATTGTAAATAGTTTAATTTTCAGTTTGCAAAGCTGTTTGTCTATATTTATATGCAAAGGAATTAATATATATGTATAAAATATAAAGGTATTAGAATTAAAGTAAATTTTATTTTGAAAGGTTTGGAAAGTAAATATCACTTTAGGAGTGGGAACAAATGGAAATGAACTTTTCCAAAATTACTGGTCTTGGAAATAACACACATCATTCTTGTATATGTTTTTCTAAGTTTTCTCTGCATTTTTAACCTACATTTTATTGGGATTAAAAGTGCTTTGGTATGTGCAACATTTTACAGTCGGTATCTTGGAAACTTACTCTGTAAAAATCTATTAACTCAGCATACATTGTAATATAATGAGGCAAGATGGAAAAATTATTCACTAATACAGTGCAATTGATACACAGTGCTTGTCTAGAAATGTTTGTGTATGGTAAACTTGAAATATTAACATCAAAAACATATAACTAGACATAGCCCTTTGTCCATGGGATACATTATATCCATTAGGGAATGACTGTAAAGTGTTATTCCTTTGTGAGAGCTTGATCCATTTCCCATCTCAAAGTATAACACTAAGTAGTTGCTCTGTTTAGCACATTTGTAAGTATTTATACTTATAAAATGCTTTCTCTTTACTTTACTGAAAAGCTTAAGGGGACTTTTGCAGATAAGCATTATTTTTATTCATATATCTTAGCAGCTTCAGAAGTGTGACATGGTTGCAAAGATAATGCTAACAGTATCCCACTTACATTGTTATAAGGTTCAGAGAATAGAGCTAACAATATCCTAGCAGCTGCAAGTGTTATGTGGTTGCAAGGATAGACCTAATGATATTCCAGAAGATACAAAAGCTATATGGTTGCAAGGACAGAGCTAATAGTATCCCAGAAACTACAAGTAGTGTATGTTGCAAGAATAGTGCAAGGAAAAGGAAGTTGCATCTGGAAGAATTATTCGTGTTTATATTTTCCTGGACAATATGATGTCTCCTGCAGGTTTTAACTGTAATTCTTATAAGTTTTAGGAATAATTTGTAGGTTTGTGTGGAATATCCAAGACACTGAAAAAAATCTACATAAGTATATTTTTATTTATTAATACCCCAGGACCATTTTTTTATGAAAGAGTCCTAGTGCTACCCAGGACCTCTTTCTAAAGGTTCTTGCAGACTAAAGCTGCACTACTTCCAGTAGCAGGGAAAGCAAACTCCTTTGGAGTAAGGAGCTTTTTGACAAGAGTGTAACCTCAATGATAAACCCCTGCCAAAAGTGACTTTTCACTTGAGTAACCTCAAGCAGGTGAAGCACATATATGATTGTGACTCATAAACACTTTCTTTATATTGTGTAAGTGATATAAACTGAACTTTTGCAATATTATATCATGTATTTTCAGTCATGCTCAAATTAACTGTTCAGATGAAATTGTTCTACATTATTGTAAAGAAAACTTTAAGCAAAGATGTGGCCAGTTTGTATTATTTATGGTATCATTAACATTCCACAAATCTAAGTGCCTTTTACTAGGAAGTTGAGACTACTGCATAATGCTACAGTTGTAGGAAGCATAATACTGTATCAGTCATAATGACAGCACGGACAATCGTGATTTACAGAGTAACTGGTGGGTTTGAAATCATATGAAATGTGTCATTTTGAACCAACTAAATGACTATGACTACTGAAACATTTTAAAGATGTGATATATTGTTTATAAAATTTTCAGCATAAGGGTTAACTGAGTTTGCTCAGAGAGTGGCTGTAAGATGAAATTAAATCCAAATTGTTTACCCAGAACGCCAATAATAAGGGGTTTTATCTATATCTGGTAAGCTTTTCCTGGCACTTTGTATGTAGAAATACAAATAAACTGTGTATCAAATGTGGGTTCTGGATAAAGGGTGAATTGTTTGCATTATTAAGAATTTTTTAAGTCTTTCGTTGAAGTCTTGTATAAACTGTTATTATATACTTATATTTTATTATATTTTTGTGTGCATCACAAATTTGTTTGTGCATGATAATAAAGTGTTTGCGTTACTGCATTATTTTCCTAACACCTTTTTGTCTAGTCCATCTTGGGAGAAAGAAAACTTAAATACACAGAAAAAGAATCTAATACATCAGATGCAAGAAAGAGGATGAAAGAAAACTTAAATACACAGAAAAAGAATCTAAGACATCAGATGCTAGAAAGAGGATGGTGATAATTATGAATGAACGTGCGATTCCGAATAGTGAAATTACAGAGTGAACTCGGTTATTTCACGAGTAAAGATACAAGAGATAAATAATCATACTTGATGCACAAAAACTATCAGCTGATAGATTTGCTTTATGTATTAACATAGTACACTAACCATATAACAATTAAAGTTGTGTCAACTTAGGTTTAAGGAGAAGTCCTAGGACAAGATTAAAAAGCCACATTCATTCACACTGTCTCCAGCTGTCATGTGTAATGCACCAAATTCACAGCTTTCTATCCACATCCAGACCCCACAGACCTTTCTATGGTTTACCCCAGACGCTTTATTGATTCAGTACACTAGCAGCACGTAGACCCCAGTATACCACAATTCCAATTCACTCCATTCTTTGCGCGCCTCACCCTCCTGCAAGTTCAGGCCCCGATCACACAAAATATTTTTCAATCCATCTTTCCAGCAAAGAGGACGACATGGGCTCAGGAGGAGCCGAGTTTGAAGGAAAGGTTCATGATGGGTCGCAAGAACTCTTTGACTAGGTGTGCGAGGCTCGACAACTCATACATAATTATCCTAAAGTGCCTTATATACACTAGTAGGCAAGGCTTGAAATATGGACAAGCTCAGGAAGGGGCCACCCCACCTAGAAATTCGGGGAAAAAATTGTAGGACGGCAACTTCAATACTGGGAGACTGGAAAGGCTCGGTGAAGGACTAACGAGACAGTATACAGAGGGAAGTAGAGCAACCGAGACGACTGATCCCAGACCTGCAGATTATCCTGCAAGACTTGGATGGAGTGAGGCAGACACGGTAGGTTTCTTTCAAGATCTCCCCACTTCTAAGTCTTGTAGCTACAGAAAATCTGTTGAACGCACGTTTTCTAGGATTATAATGTGTACTCTACTACCATAGTCTTATTGATACCTCCGTAAAGAGTCATTTAAAAGTGGGTTTTTCCTTTCCCAATCTTAAGCTGATCTTTCGATATCAAATAACTTTTTATTGGTGGTGTTGTGGGGGGAAAGCTACTGGAAAGTAGCACACATGTTGGGCTGCAAGAACCTTGGATAACACGATGTCTGTTTAACAAATTAGTTGTGGAATAATTGTAAATAAAGATAACATACTTATTTTTTGAGATGTCTCTTGGTTCTATTATTAATGCATTAACGTTAATATCAAAACATACCCCACTTTACTGCCCTGTGGATCATTTCGTTTGAAAATAAAGTGAGTTAAGAAGTCTCTATAGGTGCAAGAATCTGATCCTGCATGGAACATCTCGTTAGCACCAATTCGTTTCCTGTATCTGTAAAATTATCTAAACTACCCAACAATTTGCAAAATCGGACTGAAACGTTACGAGACATAGCAGCAATCTGTGGAATACATCTATAACAAAGGAAACTGGTCATTTACAGATCTCACAGGCAAGTTTTCTTGTTTTACATTTTCAATCTGTATATACACTTACAAACCGAATAAACTTCTATCGAATCCGAAAAAGCTCTGGGTCAATGTTTAATGTTACCAGTCATATTCCCATTGCCCTCTGCTTGAACATTATTTGGAGATTTGATTTGCTTTGTGTGGGTAACACCTACAGATTTACTGTGACCTATGTTCATCCTGTGACGCGGCAGGTGCCCATCCTGTTGGTGTTCTAGTTAACAGACTTTGACAGAGATACTCGTGGATTTTGTACATTCTCAGCTGTTGATAGAGTATTTTGACCCCTTTTCCCCATTTTTAAAGCCCTCGCCAGTTTACGAGAACTTACTATTGTTGGAGTATGTGGCCTTCATATAACAACTCACTCTGTATCAGGTGTAGAGAGAGTTAGGGATCCATTGGTGACACTTTCGTCAAAATCAGTTAATGAGACGTGCGTCCGTCAACTGATAACTTATCTTGGTAAATTCCCCACTTAACAGACTAGTAAATCTCCACATTACAAAGAGAATTATATTATTGTGCACCGGAAAGCACATGTACCAAACTGAGGCAGGTTCTTATGAATTCTTCATGATTACATGACACTGGATATAGCGGAGAGTCAGGGTAAAGTCCCAACCCGCCTAACTTTGCTTAATGTTTTACATTTTATTTTGCTTCCATAATTCAAGTTGATGGTTGTGGACATTTAAACATTTGCTCAAATATTGGCGACTAAATTTGACTAAATAAAATGCGTAGTTAATCCTGTTGTTGCCGTAATTTATGTAAATAAAACTTCCGAAGTGAACTCGGTCGCATTAATATTCTTTACTTTATTGCATCACATTCACCAGCTTTCAGTATTCGACTAGAACCTCACGAAAGAAGTTAATAGTATACTTATTATATTAAGTATATTAAGAATACACTAATTATACTAATTATGTGAAGAAAATACCGAGATTGAATTCGTAACGCAAGCTGGAAAAATGAATATACTGTATTGGTAAGAGGAAGGGT
This sequence comes from Panulirus laevicauda, assembly GCA_032273605.1. NCBI lineage: Eukaryota > Metazoa > Arthropoda > Malacostraca > Decapoda > Palinuridae > Panulirus > Panulirus laevicauda. Next base: position 1,936 of record JAUTXX010346509.1, on the reverse strand, counting down.
AATAATACAGTGAGTGGTGATACTAACAAGAAATATTGACAGAATCATCTAAAAGACCAAAAGAAATTATAAACAGATGGACATCGTAGTCTGAGTGATGAAGGTAAACATTACCAATTTATTGTAACCCGAGACGATGTTCTTATACAGGTATCTAATCTAAAGCCAAATATATCCATTTACCTAAAGAAATTTGGCTATGCATTAGTAGAGGAAAATCACTTACAGGAGTCATAGACGTCTTATGGATGATGGATTGCTCATTGCAGTTTTGGCAGTCGTGGTATGTGATGGATATAGACTCTGTAGCGATCATGCACACTAGCAATATGAGCATTAGAAATGTTTCATGGCCGAAGAGACGAAGAAAATTGATGGATGTATATATGTGGATGAGAGGAAGAAGTGGACATCAGTGAAATACTCAGTATCCACTGCAAAGAAAACTCGCAGTCATGGTTTAAGCCTTAACCAATTGTATAGAATGAGAAAATATCAATTTGGAATTTTTTTATGAATGAAATAAGTTGCTTAAAATGTAAGTGCAAAAACTATATGAAGTTTCAAGTACAAAGTGGATGTTTACATGACTGTATGTAGGAGTGTAGGAGAGAAACTAAATTTAAGAGATTATATGATATTAGAGTGTGTTTTAAAGATGAGGCTCATTCCATACAGTAAAATTATATGATAACATATAGGTAATTACACACACACACTAACGTAGTTACCGTACTCACCTCAAAATGATATTTTTCACAATTTTATCTGTAAATATAGATAGTATTGTGGGAAGTGTAGTATGTGGAGTAACAAACAATTAAAGAAGGCTTCATAGAGGACAGATTTCCATTTATGTAGCCATACGATTCTTATTTAAAAAAAAAAAAAGTTCAAGTTTTGCACGTCAGTGCTGCCTGAAAGTATACAGAATAAGTTAAACTTGTTAGCAATATCACATCATGTAATATAGAAAATTAAGAAAAACTGGTCTCGGTAACACAGAATAACAAAACGTTTTGGAGGAAATGTCACCGAATAGCATTTCCCCCCCTTAAATTTTGTTCAGGAAGGTTTGATAATCATTTTCTTAGTTATTGATAGCAGGATCATATCTATGTACATTAATCATATACGGCATCGTTAAATGTTAGCTAGCAACCGGACGAGAGGTGGGTTATTCCGACTCCCAACCCAAGGCCAAAAGAGGTAGTCGGAATACGTGTTAACGGTTACCTACATGTGGTTGAAATATCGGTTCCATAAACGTATGAAATATCGGTTCCATAAACGTATTGTCCAGTAACTGTGGACGTTGCTCATTACAAAAGCTTATTTGAAACTCCAAAGAAAATGTTGTACCTACTAAATCACAGGTAAATTTCCGCCGTATTTATCTAGTAATTGTAATTCATTTGAATGGCATGAAGACGGTGCATATATGCAAATAAGAAGAGTATGATTCTATTCCTTCAGGTAATGGATACTGTATGTGTGGTCAGCATGGAATTATTTAGCACAAGACCATGAAAAGTGAAGCAATGTCTTTTGTAAGTAATTATACAACTTAAACGGAGCTGAAGATGCACTGAAGAAGGCTTCTACCTTGTAAGACATAGCTAACTGCCAGGACAGCTGGAAACAACCATAAAGGTGAGGACTTTAGGTAATTATAAGAGATTTCTTGCTGTTATCTGCAGTTTTTCCTCAAAAAATATCAAATGAAATTGTATGCAGGTGAGTGTAATGGGCCAGTTTTAAAAATCACTTCCTTGACATATATATAGACGTACAAGAAGGTTTACAGTTTAGAAAGTCAAAAGAAAAATCAATGATACAGTAGAACCATTGAAAAGGGTGTCTTCGGTGAAAGTAGTTTTTTTTATTATTTCTCTGCACTATGTTCCTTAAGTCACCATATCTAAGTATGATGTAG
>JAUTXX010346400.1:0-13468 GCA_032273605.1 Panulirus laevicauda | reverse complement strand
CTATGTTGCTAATGTGGGAAATGGCGAATATGGATGAAAAAGATATTTCAACACATACATAGACATAAGAATATATACTCATGTATGTATTCATACTTGCTGTCTTCATCCATTCCTGTCACCACCTTGCCGCACACAAAGTAGTACCCCCCTTCCCTACAGCAATGTAGCACCAGGAAAAGACAAAAAGGCTACATTCGTTCACACTCAGTCTCTAACTGTTATGTGTAATGCACTGAAACTTGGCCCCTATTTATAGCCCATGTCTGGCAACCGTATAGCATTCTTGGATTTACTATTTCTTGAAACATACCCATTTTAGCTCTCCGAGTCAACGTTCTCTCCTTCCCCACATTTTTCATTGTTCCCAGAACCTTTGCCCCCTCCCCACCATGTGATGCACTTCTGCCTCCATGGTTCCATCCATTGCAAAGTCCACTCCCAGATAGCTAAAACACCTCACTTCCTCTAGTTTTTCTCCATTTAACCATTACCATTCCCCTAGTGAAATATGAATGCTTTCACCTGAACACCTGATCCTTCTCCTCTCAGTAAATGCACCACCCAGAAATCCATTATTTTTCTTAATATGTCTTTCATTTCAATGCATGAATTTGTGAAGAATGTACTTAAGAGAACTTTGGAGACCAAATTGGAGGTGGAAGAATGGAGTGAAAAAGATTTTGAGCGATTGGGACCTGAACATACAGGAGGGTGAAAGGTGTGCAAGGAATAATGAATTGGAACAATGTGGTATACCAGGGTCAACATGCTGTCAATGGATCTAATCTATCTAATGCTCCTTCATGTTTCTACCTCATGTTTCTACTTACTACTTCTATCTAATGTCTCTACCTAATGCTCCTGCCTAAATATTCCTACCTACTACTTCTATCTACCGCTAGAACCATTTTGCCAAAAGGCAGGGGTGCTCACTGCAGGAAAATGTAGCTACAAAGAATGAGCTTCATGAGGCAAGTGCTGTCAAATGTTACACATGACATGGGAGATTGTACATTTGTGGACATAATGCCAGTCGTCCATACGTTAGTGAGGCAGAAAGAAAATGCAGCTACCTGGGTCAGAGGAGTGCAACCTGACAATCACTAAAGTGCTAGCTTACCAAGCAGTCACTAGTAATATACCTCCCTGATCGTTAGCTGTCGACCAACAACTGAAAGTCCTCACATACATAGGTGTTTCAACTGTGAAACTGAGGTGCCTTAAATGAATTCAATGCCCATCAAAATCCATTAAAGTAGAAGGTTCAGTATTTTTGGGTTCAAAAGTGTATCGTCCATGACATGTAAAATACTGTGGAATGACTCTACAAGGTCCCCAGCACAAGACCATTAGTGAAGGTATGTTTCTGCTATATTGTAAATCTCAATTCCTAGGGAATATTAGGTGAAGTTTACATATTTTCTTACAATACCAAAAATTCTTCTTCTGACTGTTAGCTTAAGTGGCATCTAAATCTTAGCTCTTCATCTTCACCATTGCGTTTGGTCAGATGCACAAAACTTCGAGTTTTGAGTATTTTAATACCTGGACATCTTTTGTTTCAATAAATTCTACATCAATTAATCCCATATACTTCATGATATTCATAAGTCACACAAGACTTACCTCAATATTGTAGAATATATTTCAAATTACATTCGGCAGTTTTTCATACCTTTTCCATAAGTAGTTTTATGGATGTTTCATGATATACAAAATCTGATGTGACACCATTCTTTTCAGTCTCTGAAAATTGGTTGTTTACCAAGAGAAAAACATCCCTCATGAAAAGTCTCTTATATGAAAAAAAAGAAGAAAGAAGCAAGTGAAACATGTCTTAACTTACCCATGGAGAAATTACAAACTTCTACTGTGATCCTATCACAAAATTATGTAAAGCCCTACATTCTTCGGTGTTGACATGGCTCACCAGGCGATATTTAGTTCTTTTTAAGCATTTTAACACAAACCTCTCCAGATAATGGTACCTCATATATAGGGTATGAATCAAAATTGTTCTACATCACCAGTCCTTCCAACTTATGCATCTAATTTCATTACGACAAATAATTTTGTGTGTGGTGCCCCTTTCTGGATCTAAGGTGCTACCAGTGCCACAGAAGACAGTCCTCCTATGGGACAATGCATGTGCTCAGAGAGGATTTTATACCACAGTTCGCCTTCAATACTCAACCTCCACCTCCCCTTCAACATTAATTTAGGTTGGGTGAGAGAGAAAACATTAGTCTGAATTACTCTTTTCACACACTCATGTTGTACGACTATTCGCCTAGGCGCCGGTAGCATCTTAGCCCCCAATCCCACCTTTCATCTTACGTTATCAGACAATAAAATACAATACTCCACATCAAGTCTCATATCTCTTAATGTACACTCTTAAAACATTCCATTGCGACTGTCAAACAAAAATCACTCAATTTATCCAAAGATTAATACCCGTGAATGACTTATTTGGTAACTTACTTCCAAAAGGTAATAGTAAGGAGGCCCTAACTCAAGACTCTGACTGTGTCATTTGCCTTCGGCTTATAAATGAGAGGACTGGATCCTTGACGTAAACCACTTTTTCTTTCACACTTTGTAACAAGTCCCATGTTTACCATAACTCGTCCAATAAGACGACTAGTTCAAAACTAAAATATCACTAAAAGGCAACACTGTCACAAGCCTACGTGACCTGCCCCATGCAGTTCCAAAGCTTACATGGGACTAAGAACTGTCTCTTGACTATTTCTACTACACTTTCTTCACAAACAAACAAAACTTAGCTCTCAAGGCTGTTGCACATAGGCCTCGTCACAATGCTCAAGGAGGCCATTAACATCGTCCACCTCCCGTGTATATAACTACCCTCTTCCTACAACGTCAAAATACAACAAACCAGTGAGTATAATATCGTGTATGGAGTAAAGTTGGCAAATACGTGCCTAGAGTATTGTTTCCCCAAAGCGTAGCCTTCACGGCGATCTGCTTACAAGTAAAAATGGTCGTTCGTCCAAGATAAAAATCTATCCTTTGATTTCCTTTATAGTTTTATGAACAACATGTCACCATCCCCAGTGATAAAAGAACTACATTCAATGACTTTAATCATATGTTTACATAGTTTAGAAAATAAAAAAAACATTTCAGAAGCTTTAAACAAAAATTAACAGCAGAATTACCTATAGATAAATTTCCTAAAAGTACTTCTGCAAAAGTTTTTACATCAGAAAATCCAGTTACCAGAACGCTCCCCCATGTTTACCTCCTGTAGTTATATATTCATAGAATAATTTTAAATGATAATGAAATAGTAAAAATCCACGAGAAAAGTTGACTCAATTTAAACAAAATGACTGACACCATTTCTACAGATTGTTAAATAACATCGTAGAATATTAATTGGAGGTAGACGGCGCAGAATACGTAACTGGTACTCTGAGCTTTTTTTTTTTTTTGGTGTCTTGCTCAAGTGTACAAGTTTTTCTGTGGATTGATCTACCATAATAGGCAAACTGCGGAATATGTCAGCACAGTTACATCCCCAGGCCTACATAACGGCTGGATAAATTTCATCATTACACGAAGTTTATTTTTAGCATTCGCACTGTCGCTCTCAACATGGGCGATCAGTTTAATGTCAAAATACCTGCATTTATCTCGCTCGACCCATTCTCTACAACCCTCAATATAACTATTTAATAACAACCTTCAATAACAACTCTCGTTATGTGACTAATCGTCTCCATTTCAACGCGAATTCTAGCTTTCGCTGAAAAGTGAGAATGGAAAATTCCCAGCATAGTTCACTGGATTCCATAATACAACCGCCTCAGTCTAGTCTTTTAAAACTCTCCAGTCGACACACCATTTATATTTGACATATAAATGTCTTTTACAATCTTGTAAATGAGTAGAATCTTTAATGGGGTTGGTTGTTAGGGTATTAGGCCTATCAACGATATATCAGGGGTCATTAAGGCCGTAAGCGTCAGCCCACACAGCTGCCAAGGGTAAAATCCTTTTAACATTTTTTTTTCTTTCTTCAGGTGTTATTAAAAATAATCCTGACTTGTCTCCATTTTCAATATATAATTATTGCTTACACCTTTGAGATATTGGTCGTAAAGTCTCGTAACCGCACGTACATGAGGTACTGAGAGGTTACAAGGTCATGTGTCAACCACACAAGAGAAGAGTAAGGAGCGACTTGATCATAATAACCCAATCTCTTAATGTTTCCATGATAGCAACACTGAACGATTAATCCTTCGAGGAGGAAAACTATGAAAGAAAATATTTCTAAAGTATGAGAATAATAGATGAGAAGAAGAAAACGTAATGACGGGATTGTGAATTCTAACAACATAAAGAAGTTTGGAAAGTCATGCGATGGAGAAAGTTCAAGAGACGGCTAATGCTCCTTGAGCTGTGCAAATAATTACATAAAGGAATTACACATTTAAGAATTAAAAGTAATATTTGTTTGAATAGTTAACCCGGAAAATGAATGCAGCTGACATAATAGGAAAATGGAGGGTTTAAGTATATTTACAACTGCGGAATGAGCAAGAAGTATATTGCTCCTACTGTTTTATAAACTAAATTACATTCGATAAACGGATTATGGAAGGGGAATTACATGTTAAATATTTTCTATTATGAAACAGGAAGAGAAAATTAATTCTCCAATGTTTACTAAAACGAACAATGGGCAAATTATCCATTTGTTGGCTTTGATACAATGAGAATACTGTACTTGTACCACCATTGTCTATACGTGATGATGGCGAAGTTAAATTATAATGCTGAAAAGAATGGCGGTTAGTAACTTAGTTATGACAGACATATTCAGTTTATGGTCCCACATTCGTCATAAATTCTGAGCTCCCTTCGGATCCTTCTTCACACAAATGTAATTTGAATGTATATGGCGACATACCGATGTTGGTTTGACTTATATACCTACAGATCGAATTAAAAAGATTAAGTGAAACCGATCTATAGATACTAAAGGCACGTCTTAACAAAGATATTTATGAAATGTACAAGAATAATTACGTGATGGTTAGCAGTTTATATCTAGTGCATTCACAAGATGGAACTACCCTTTCTGTATTTACAGTAAATATATTACGGCTTCATGTAAATGTACTCATATCCTTATTAAATCACTACCTAACGTAGTTACATTTAAATCTTGCAAAAACATCCGATGAAGTAGAAAAGCAAGGTTATTCAGAAGAGACAGGTGGTCTGAATTAATTTAAATCTTACAAAAACTTCCGATGATGTAAAAAAGCAAGGTTAGTAATACCCCTAGGAAATGAAAGGAAAACATCACACCAGTGGGGTGTCACAAGGATCCATAATTAGAAGACTTGTGTATCTTTTCAAGTTCATCTTACCAGGTTGTCAGAGGGGAATAAATCATGCACCAGTACGTTTGCTGATGATGTAAAACTTTATGGCAGAATTTGATGAGTAGAGTTATGAAATATGGTCAGGGCAAGCTAGTAGATGTATGGCAAAGTCTTATCAAAGAGAAGAATAATGCATTTGGATTGGCTAAGGGGGTCAGGACAGCTACATTGGAAGTATAGGTTAGTTGGGAGTAAGAGGAGAACTCTATATACTTGTGAGATCCATATTTTGGAAGTGTTTAATATCTAGCAATCTACTGTCAATCACTGTGGCATTCCTAAGTTTCAGTTCCATTCCAGAGACACACTTCTATCCAAATCACAAAATATTCTTAACTTCAATCGTATTCTGTTACTAGTTTTACACTTTCTGGGCTACTAAATAGTGCAGTTACATTAAGGTGATGAGGCTGATTCTTCGGTAAATATATGAGCGTTGACGCTGGTTGGTTTTCTTCGGCGTGACACCATCGTCAGGAGGAAGGCTGAGGAGACATTGTCTGCACGAAGGTTTCCTGAAGTGATAATTTCATCGGTAAGAAACAGTGCAAACCGCCGCTTGACAGTCCATCTTGGATGGCGAAAATAAAAAGAAGTGTCTGTTTTCTGTCAACTTCACTTTTTAGTTTTCTTTATTTTTCTTCAGCCAGGAACTTAAGTATATCTATGTCATTTTCTGTTAGCTCAGCTCGCTGGCGTATCTCTTCAAATGAGTGGTCTACGAGGAGCTTCCCATTCTCAAACACAGGCACCAACAAATCCTAAAACAAGAGATATGCCATTATGAATTGTTATAAAACACAATCTTATTCTGAGCACTTAATAAGAATACTTTGTTGGCTGTATCTATATCATCTATTTGCTTAAACAGTGACAAAATGATTTATCGTTGCTTAAACAGAGTGACAGAATGATTTATCGTGGCTTAAACAGAGTGACAGAATTATTTATCATTGACAGAAACACGGAGGTGCGAGAGGTCTTTTTAGTCTACAGATATACTCGTACCTTCTCTGGGTCACCCAGGCCGTGCTGGATGGTGGTGTACACGCCATTCTCCCGCTGGAGGGAAAGGCGACCTCTCTTGCTGGTCTTGCCAGGGTCGGTGATGGGCTCCTTGTATACCTCCACCTCCTCTCCGTCCACCACCGCGAAGCTGCACTTGTACGCAAATTTCATGGTGTCCCGGTCCATCTGAGGAAAGAAATCAGCCGTATTGAGGCCCATAGCCCTCACAGGTAATAGGAACTGCTGTGTCAGCTGTGTAAATGTCACTTCGACCTGTGACTCCTTTAAATTTATCAATGCACGAAGTCTCACTGCTCAAAGGATATTCAAATTCGAATTTCTTTGGATGAGTGGCAGAGGGTAAATGAAAATGAAGTTAGTGCTGTCAGAAATGGGACATTAAAATCCTTGTAAACTTTATTAAAGAACTCGCCTTCTCACTCTTACCGTCGCCGGGTCTAGCCTACCCTTGCAATCGATCATGTGTAACAAAAAAGGAAATATAACCTGCTAAGTTTTGGTATTAGCTTCAGACATGGCCCATGAGAGGAATGTCATCAGGGGCTACAAAATTTCTTTCGGGTCCCCTTCCCTTCTCCGTCATTATGAAAAGTATCTATATTCTTGTTTTCTCAGTAAACATTTGCACCAACCTTATCGTAGTATATGTGCGTTCCACTTCGTTCCTTGTCTACAAATTAATCACAGGCACCAGAACAGTGAGGGAGGTGTGTCGTTCATACCTTTTGAAGCAGCGAGGCTCCCGAGCCGAATCCGACGCAGGCAGCCGACCATCCATGGCTTGTTATGGTCTCCAAGATGCTCGCTATGCACATGAAACACGAAATTCATTAATATATAAACACAATATACGGTTCATAGGCTAAATAAGCAGACATCCTGCCATATATCCAGCCCGTGCCATGCACGGCACAAATCATAAATGCCATGTCTTCGGTGTCTTTCCTAAAGATGGTATGTTAGGCTATTATGGATGTTTAAGTTTTCGGTTATTTCACAGTTCCTACATCAAGACTGACAGTGACATAATACAGCATTTTCCTTATGCCTATAATATAATCCAAATATAACTTATGAATAAGGTTTATAGAATTCAAAACACGAATATTTAACAAACGAATTTTCTAAATATTTCCCTTATACTGAAAGATAACCTCGCTTCTATATTGCAAGAATATGTCTAAGGTGTTTCTCAATAAGCATCTGTGAATAGTCAAGAATTTCTATCAAGACAAAACTATTAAATGTTCAAGTTTATTCACCTGATGATTATAAACTGGAAAGGATGGCTCTATCAACTTTCATTTACCCGTATACCTTATAGATACAGCGTATAAACAAAACTGTGTTGAATTATTCATTCCTAGAGTATTTAAAGATACCGATATCCTTCAACATATATGAATAAAATACCCATTTAAAAGACGTGAATAAAGTATATCAACTGTGTGTGTCCTCCCACTGGAAGACTAGGATATCTGTTATGTGTTTAAACACTCCTTGCTTTCCTCTACTTTCACTACCTTATCTCCTCTTCCTGTCAAAGCTGAGGTACTGAGAGAGACCTATAACACACGTCATTATATAAAGGCTTTATCGTGCAAAAGAGAGGGAATCACACAGAAGCTATATTGTATACAGTGTGAGATGGACTAACCAAGGGACCTGTAGTTGACACCGTCTGCTTGGCAGACCATCAAGTAAGGTGGCAGCGTCCGATGCCCCTTACTGTTGGTCTCTGTCCCGAATTGCTGGCCTAGGATCTCCAGGCACTGTGAGAAAAGACAAGAGCAACATTGTTACCAGTGACCCCTCACACACACAATGATTTGAGAAGTATGACAATAGCGCATGTTCACAAGGGGTGGGTGGGGTTGGACCCACACGAGTGTACAACTCCTCCCTCCCCACACACTGAGGAAAGACACGGTTCTCAAACTGGCCCAGTACCGTTGCAAACATCCTCTCTTTCCTCTGTTTCTTCTTACCTCCTCCTCCTCCTCCTCATGACACTGCTGATGCACTGAATTCTCATGGTGACAGGGAGTCAATGGAGACAAGTTTTCGTTTCAAGTGGGTACACAAAAATGTCCTATACCAACATGTCATCTAATATACTAGCATAATTTGGGCTTATACACCATCAGTGCTGGACCTTACCTTCACACATACTAGCGTGGATATTGATCAATGACTATCGTACATAATCCACCAACTGATGAAGAAAAAATATGCAATGCTCAAGTCTGATTATGTGGTAAATGAGGAAGTTGAAAGGACAGAGGTGGGGCAAGACCTTAAAGATATATAATCGTGCAAACTACCCACAACCCAATCATGTCTATGGCCAAATCGATTGGAAAATGGACTTCAGTAGCCAGGAACCAAGAACAGTGTGTTGAAAGGTTCTACAAAATATAAAGGTGAGTAAGAACGCCGGTAGCTCTGGCCTCAGATATGAAGGACATGTTTGAGACCAGGAACGAATGATTTGATATGAAAATAGCGAAGGAGCTTCGAGATGTACAGTGACGTGTAGGACACAGACGACTCCTACAGCCAGCCAGATTTGGCTAGGTATGAGGCAGCAAAGGAATGTGTGCAGGCAGGAACAAGTGGAAGAACTTCTTCAATGGGTAAATTATCTCAGTGGAGGGGATAAAAAAAAAGAATATAAGTCTGAGGAAGTTTCTTAAAATGGGCTGGGAGGAGTGCCACAGGGTTCTAATCTGGGACCATTCATCTTCTTAATTTGTCAAGGGATGGACATCTCCTACCTAAATATTATTGTCATAGATGATGCGCAGTTCACGAAGGAAGTGAAGAATGTGAGGAACTGCATCATCATCTTACAAAGGAACCCTAACAGGACTCCAAAGGTGCTATGATACATTGGGTGATACAGAGTTCAACTGGAGTAATGAGGATGGGTCACAGTGAAACGGTAGACTCGATTTGACTACCTAGCGGGGAAACCAGCTGCAGGAATCTACGTGAGAAAGACGACTAGGGAGTCGACATTGTCCCTAACTTATCGTCAGAGCCCCACACTCGGGGGGGAAAACTTAAAAGAGAACGAGTAGTTTGCTTGCAAGTATTCGAAAAAACACATGAGTGTCTGGTAAAGGATATCTTCAACAAGCTATAGTCACATCCTAGATTAGACCAACACTAGAAATGCTTCTCAAGTCTGGTCATTGTACCTCAGGAATCTTAAAGAGTTAATAGAGAAGGTCCAGAGGAGCGTAACAAAGATGACTACAGAATATAAAGAGCTGACATACGGGGAAAGGCTAGTGGCTTTCAATCTGCCTACACTGGGAACTTGGCTGAAGGATAACCTTTCAACCATACTGATGACACAGACAGTAAACATGTCTTCGAAAGATGTAAGAATAGAACAAACAGAGAATACAACATGAAATTAACCACGAAACCTGTTAAAAGAGATAGAAAGAAGTACTTCTACAATATATGAGCAGTGGACGAATGGAATAAACTGAATGAGGACATGGTCAATTCAGGCAGCACACAATAAGCTTGATGTCTTTCTATGATAGTCGAGAATATTCATGAGATGAGGCCCTCAGGAGTATAACCTACCCCACCTTTCCTCCTGTATTGTACAAATTGGTAATTACCACCAGGACGCATTAAGACCCACTCGGAACAGTCAGGAGACACAAAGATACTGTGGGACACATTAGGGTATACATCAGACCAGTTCGAAGCACAGTGAAATAGGATACACAAAGCTTTAAAGAGACAGAAGACACATTAGGCTATTAATAAGACTCCGCCCTAGGACACCTCAGGCCCTGCCCTGGGAGACAGAAGGGCACCCACCTTAAGGACGATCTCGTTGGGGTTGCCACTGTCTGGCCTGAGGGCCAGGAAGCCGCCCTTCCTCCCGTGCTCCTGCACCAAGTCCTTCAGTTGGACGCCGAAGATGTCGTGGCAGCACTCCCACACGTTGTACGAGTCCACCACACACCCGACCCTTCCTGAGGAAGCCAGACTGTACGTGTGTACGTGATTTACACCACTACTGTACGTGATACACTCTCTTCTTCAAGGTCCTACTTAGGGAGCAAGATTGGTCATATGTACGTGAACTACAGCAACCGCTTCAAAGGTCCTTGGGGAGCAATATTGGTTGTATACACGTGATCTACATACTATTACTTCAAGGGTCTTTGGGTAGTAAGGCATCATATGTAGGTCGTTTACATGTAATAGATTTACACCATCTACTTCAAGGGCCACTTGGGGAACGTCACTCACTTCAAGTGACCCTTGATCAGTCTTTCATGGCTGTAAATATGACTACAAGGTCTGACCCAGTCCTTCAAGGGTGTAAACATGAATACTAGGCTCGAATCTGCGTAAGTCACCCTACCAATATGAGTAATACCCCTAAGTATACTGCGAGTCACTCCATCTGTTGACTACAGCTGGTACCTATAAGATGTTTTTTCCCCACTGCGTTTGATCAGTGTCTGAAATATAGCAAAGTAATGAAAAGCTAATAATCAAGATCTACCTATACGCCGTGCTATGCGACCCACTAGCCATATCTGAATAAAAGAAAAAAAGTGAACTAACAACGGCTCAGAGGGGAAAGATTTAAATCGTCAAAGGATCTGGTATAATATCGACATCTTCGATACAAGGAGTGGCTTCCTCCCCACCTTGGGACGCTTCGAAAATCGAAAACAAACAGGACTGACATTGCTTGCGCCCGTACTTCCTGGGTTGTTGGTGATGAGGTGTCTGTGGGCGTCGGCTTCCCTCTGTCTTCCCCAGGAGGTGACGGTGGAGTGCTCGGAGAAGGGCCCCGAATGCCCTCCCACCGTCTTCATGTTGTAGTACTTCCGTATGAGGCACGTCCCAGCCACCGTGTCTGAGGTCTGCCAACACAAGAACAACACACGAATGAACACTTTTCCTCGAGAGGTGTGTGGCTAGAACAGCAAGACATACTATGAAAGTAAGCAAGAAACATGTTAAAATAGTGATCTAAAGAAGTGCTTTCAGAGAATAAAAGTGGTGGATGAATGGAATTGGATGACTGAAGATATGGATAATGTAGACAGCATTCGTCAATAGAAAGCTGTATGATTTTTGACTTTAAGATGTAGTATCCCCACGAGTATAAAAACTCCCATCCCCTCACAGTACAAATAAGTAATCAGAAATAGGTAATTATACACACATACTACATTATAAACGCTCTCTTTAAAACAGTATAAAGTTGTTATTATGTCTCAAGTATTATTAGTTTCCGATGCAACATCTTTTTCACTCCCAGTTAGATACGCAAGTATTCCCATCCTAACAAATATGATCCTACAGCCATATACCCACTCAAGCACTACGGTATACACCCCCTTGCACCGTCGCCGTGCTCAAGGCTCCCTCCCGTACCCCTCGTGCTGGATGTGCTACTGAGGCAGTACATGGGAGAAATGAACTTAGCAAACCTTACCTTGAAGCTGATCATGTTGGCAGCACTGCCTATAGCTGCAGTCTCCACGGACGACACGCCGCGGTAACCACAGTCGTGAAGCTGTAAGCAAACACCTATATTCCTCAGTGTCATTATATATTACATATATGAATACTCACAGAAACATCGTATTCTCTCTCTCTCTCTCTCTCTCTCTCTCTCTCTCTCTCTCTCTCTCCAGTTAAACGTCAAGACTCATGCAGTACATCTCTTTCTGATTAAGGGCAACATATTGTACAAGAGAATAAATAATGATCAGAGCGAAACCTTTCTGTACATTTCTAACATTGCTACACAAAAACACTAAAAGATAGCGAATACCTGAAAAAAAATATATCGTCCATTATTATCTTTTTTCAAGAATATACAATACCCTCGTATTACAAGTTCGTTTTCATTTACAGTTTAAATAAAATTCTTCCTCTCCAGAATATCTGGCAGTTCTAATTAATTCTGTATTTATTTTCCAGACATCCTCTCCTATCTTTGCATTTCCCCACATCAGTATATCAGTCCTATTCTACGTGGCGTTTCTTCCACAACTAAATTTCCTGCTGTCTGGTAATGGCCATGAGTAGTGAGGAGGAAGATGCCCCTCTTACTTTACTATTAGGTTTCTGTCTACATAGAGGGGGTATTCAGGTCACCATTACTCTCCTGCAGGAGATAAACACGTCACAGGCCATCAGGTCTTCTGTTATCTGACCCTCATGCAGAGCCAATACTCCCGTCAAACCCATTCTCTATTTCTAAAAAAAAAAAAATATATTCGGCTGCCACTCAATACACGTTTAAAATACTCGCGGCAGTACACTGTCAGTGACCAGCGCCCTAAGCTTATCTCCTAACTGAACTACAGTCGTTATCACCTTATCAACCTGCTTGTGCTTGTGTGGACAAAAAAGATACGAGATGTAATTATAAACGTGAAGACAAGTTATTTGGAGCGACGCACCGAGTAGTCGACGGCGTGGAGATCGGTGTGCGATAGGCTGGCGAAGTGGTGGAGGACCTGCCTGTGGATCCTGCTGGAGGTGGCTACCGTGGTCGGGTACCACGTCTGCACCAGCACCGTCTGGGGGAAGGAAACCACTTGTTAGTGCCCTTTCTTGCATACATAATGATGTGGGAGATAGGCTTTAATGTGCACTTGGCCTAACCAAGCATAATCCTCTTAAAGACTATGATAAAAAGTTGACTTGACTCAAGCAAACTCAGGTCTCGTCCCGCCTGCCTGAGTTTGACTGAAAGAGTAAGGAGAATGGGATGGTAGATATGTGAGCACTAGTTGAAGATAATGAAGGCATGGGTGAAAGAAGATGAAGGCATGGGGTGAAAGAAGATAAAGGCATGGGGTGAAAGATGATGAAGGCATGGGTGAAAGAAGATATGGGAAGTTTGGGAAGGCCTGAGTGAGGGATATGTCAAGGAGAGAGAGAGAGAGAGAGAGAGAGAGAGAGAGAGAGAGAGAGAGAGAGAGAGAGAGAGAATAAACAGTATA
>JAUTXX010346177.1:0-17181 GCA_032273605.1 Panulirus laevicauda | reverse complement strand
ATTATCAGAAAAATTGACATTCCCACCATGAACAGTGCTGTAGAAAGCATTCTGTCAGAAGAGCCAAAAGCCCATGATAATGAAGAGAAGCGTAAGAAGAAGAAAAGGCGAAATAGATCTAATCCAAAGGATCAAGAAGATGAGGTGGAAAAAGCCTTGAGAGAAATTGAAGAGATGGAAAAGAGTGGAAAGATCCAGCCACCTCCAACTCCAAAGCTCGTGCCTGTAGATGATAAACCAAAGAGAAGAGGTTCTAAGAAGACCAGGAAGGCAGAACGGTCTGCAACACCAAAGCCAGTTGATCATACTTCCAGTGATGTCATAGGTCAGCCAAAAGTAGAGTCTGCAGAAAAGTCAGAGAAGAAACCCCAGAAACCTAAACTTGTTGATCTGGAGAAAGAAGCAAGCCAGCCATTGGAGACCACTGTCCCTAAATGCAAAACAGAATTTATGAAAACTAAGAGTGTGAGTTTCAACTCCGATGACAGTGAAATGCAGACACAAGTGCAGCCTGATGAGACTGTGGGGGAAGATATGCAGATCCATATGGAGGAGCATAAGACATCCACCTCTCCTGCCATTTCTAAGCATACTGTGGAACCTGTAGTTGTATCAGTACCTGAGCAAGTGGCAGCATCCTCTAACAAAACCCTTAATGGTGTATCTGTTGACCTTGTAGATGATCCTCTACCTGACTTATCCAATATAGGCCCCATAACTTCTGTAGATACTAGTAGTGTATCTCCAGTAGAGACCCCCATTTTGAGTTCTAAGCTCATGCAAGATAGTGTTCGAGCTAGAAAGAATGAAGACATCTCTGCAGGAAAGAAGAGTCAAGCAGAACAATGTCCTCAGGATGATGCAGTGGTTGCCCCATCAGATATGTCAACTGTGTCTTTGTCAGTCTCCAGATTAGACAATATCTGCATGGAGCATGGGGTTGAGGGTGAAACTGCTCTTCAAAGTGAGGACGTGCATGGCATTTGTAAGGAAATGTCATTGATTTCCGCTGAGTCTTTGCATTATGATGCCCCTGTTTCTCAAGAAAGCCTTCCTGATAAAAAGACTGAACTTGGACATCCTGTTAAAGATTATGCAAATAACTGGCAGGAAGCTGAAGAAGAAGGAGGCTTTACTTTCAAAGGGAGAGCTGGATTACAAGCATTCACACTGCTAGTCGATGAGGAAATTCCCAGAATGGAAGACACAAAAGCTTTATCCACCAAACATGGATCAACAGAAGAATCAGCATTTGGCCTTCTCCAGCCAGAACATGTCAAGGATGGGAGAGAAACTATAGGGAAGGAATCGTGTTCTGTAGATGGAGAAGCTCACCAGTCATGTGATGATGTAGAGAGCAGATCCAAAACCTTTAAAGAGAGAATGAATGAAACAAAGAAGTCCAAGACTAAAGGTGTGAGGACAGAGTCAATAGAGGAGGATGTACTTATTGATGGTGTAGCCAAGGCGCCAAATGTTCAGAGCTTTGTCAATACAGAAAATACACATCATGATCTTTCACAAGATATTACAAGAAATGTGGCAGCTGAAACTAAGAGCTCCTCAGTCATTGTTCGTAGGATTATAAGAAGGAAAATAATCAAGAAGACTATCATTGTTGATGGCAAACCAGTGGAAACTGAGGAAGTAGTAGAGGAACCGGAAGATGTTACTGAGGAAATGCTGCAAGGTATGCCAGCTGAATCTGTGATTACTGAGACAGTAGCAGAACCTGAGGTGACTACAATCCACAAAATCATCAGACGGAAAATAATAAAGAAGATAGTTATGATTGATGGTAAACCAGTGGAAACAGAGGAGGTGGTAGAGGAACCAGAAGTCTCTGAGGAAATACTGCAAGGTTTGCCTGCTGAATCTGTGACTACTGAGATAATCTCAGAACCTGAAGTAATTACTACCCACAGAATCATCAGAAGGAAAATGATCAAGAAGATTATTATGGTTGATGGTAAACCACTAGAAACTGAGGAAGTGGTAGAGGAACCAGAAGAAATTACTGAGGAAATGTCACAAGATCTGCCAACTGAATCTGTGCTTACTGAGACTGTCACAAAACCAGAGGTAATTACAACACGCAGAATCATAAAGAGAATAGTTAAGAAGGTTATCATGGTTGATGGTAAACCAGTGGAGACGGAGGAGGTAATAGAAGAGCCAGAGGATGTCGCTGTGGAAATGTTTCCAGGTCTTCCAACAAACTCTATGGAATGTGAAGAAGAACCATCTGACAAAGCCATTAGGGGAACAGTAATTAAAAAGAATGTTACTGTTGATGGTAAACCATTAGGTAGTGAAGGAGTGGTACAGGAAACAGAAAATGTTAGAGAGGATATGCTTGAAGACCAGCCAGCTAGCACTACCATAAGTGAAATAGTTACTGAACCTGAGGTCACAAGTCGTAAAATGATTAGAAGGAGAATAATCAAGAAGGTAGTTATGGTTGATGGTAAACCTGTCAAAAAAGAAGAGATGATAGAGGAGCCTGAGGAAATCACAGAGGAGATGCTGAAGAATTTGACAGAGGATTCTGTGATTGATGAATCATTCACAGAACCAGATGCATCAACAAACTGTATGATCATTCGTCATAGAAAAGTAAAAGTTACAATGATTGATGGCAAACCCATTATAACTGAAGAAGCAGAGGAACCAGTGAATGCCATTCATGAAGAATTTCAGAATCAAAGTACAGCAGATTCATTGAAAGTAGAGTCTGCTGTAGAATCTCGGAAGCAAGCAAGTGACAAAGACAAACAAAGAATGGACACAGAGGAAATTGTAACATGCCCCAAAGCTGATTCAGAAACAGTTACAAGAAAATCTGCTGTTGACTCTCAGACATCTATTGATAGGAAACACAGAGTTATGCGTAAGAGAATTATAAAAATCAATATGATGGTTGATGGTAAACCTGTAGAGACTGAGGAAGTGGTTGAGGAACCAGAAGAGGTCACAGATGAGATGCTGCAAAACCTACCAGCTAACTCTGTGATTACTGAGACAGTTACAGAGCCAGAAGTGGCTACGGTCCACAGAATCATCAGAAGGAAAATAATCAAGAAGATTATTATAGTTGATGGTAAACCAGTAGAGACTGAGGAAGTGGTAGAGGAACCAGAAAATGTCACTGAAGAGATGCTGCAAAACCTGCCAGCCAATTCTGTGATTACTGAGACAGTTACAGAACCTGAGGTGACAACTATCCACAGAATTATCAGAAGGAAAATAATAAAGAAGATTATTATGGTTGATGGTAAACCAGTGGAGACAGAAGAAGTGGTAGAGGAACCAGAAGAAGTTACTGAAGAAATGTTACAGAGTTTGCCAGCAAACTTAGTGAATACTGAGATAGTAACAGAACCCAAGGTAACTACTACCCATAGAATCATAAGAAGGAAAATAATTAAGAAGATAATTATGGTTGATGGTAAGCCAGTGGAGACTGAGGAAGTAATAGAGGAACCAGAAGATGTCACTCAGGAGATGTTGCAACGTATGCCAACTGACTCTGTGATTACTGAGACAGTTACAGAACCTGAGGTTACTACTACTCACAAAATCATCAGAAGGAGAGTAATTAAAAAGATCATTATGGTTGATGGTAAACCAGTGGAGACTGAGGAAGTGATAGAGGTACCAGAGGATTTAGGGATAGATGTGAATTCAAAGAAAAATCAACCTGAAGTGGCAAGTGAAGTGGTATTGGCAGAACCAAATCTTGAATCTATTAAGAGTGATGCTGAGTCTGTAAGGAAAGTTGATGAGAAAGTTTTGAAAAGGATTGTGATGACTGAAGGCAAACTTGTTGAAACTGAACCAGAGATTCACGAATCAGTTGAGATAATGGAAAGAAAGACCACTCCATATACAGACAAGACAAACATTTGTAACACAACATATGAGGATGTAATAGAGGCAAAACCTATTTTTGCTCTGCCATTACCTGACCATTGTAATGACAGGTTAGAATTAATTGAGGGAGGGGGCTTTACACTTGATGATGAAGATGTACCTGTAAGTTCTACATCTCCTTCAGTAAGTGATGTACCAGTTGCCTCAGTAGTCCAGCAGCAATTGTCCAGATATTCCACTGATGATATAATGTTACCAATTGGGGAAAAAACGGAAGGGAATGTGTCTTCTGCAGCGACATCTGATATTATTTGTGCCAAGACCCCTCTCACACATGTACCTGATAATGTTCAGTATTTGGTTAAAGGAACTGAGCCTCATTTTGCTGATGAGTTGCTAAATTCTAAATCAGTATTTGGGCTGGTTAGGGCTCCTGCTAGTGATCAGTTGGATATGCCTCAGGAAAGAGGTTTCTCTCATAAGGATGAAGGTGTTGGTGAAGAAGCTGTCAAAGCACCAACCACTCCTCAGGTGGCATTTGATATTCATTTCCCACTACCAGCTGAAGAACCTGTGGAGCCAACACAAAACCTGAAACCTTACTTGATACAGAAACCACAAGAAGAACTATATTCCAACCTCCCTCTCCCTGATCATGCAAGTGACTGGATGAAGATGATTGAAGATGGCAGATACTCGTTGGGTGATGAGGACGAAGGGATTGTAACCACATCTGAAACCTTTGGGAACGGTACTGTCAGTAATTTCACTGGGTTTGGTAAAGACAGTGGAAAGAAAGAATATCCAGGGAAAGAAACAAGATTAAGAATTGCAACTGATGATGATTATACCTGTACTAAAGAGGGAAAAGATATAGTAGAACAACCAGTGCAAGAGCTGGAATCATCCAAGAAACCTGAGGTTCACAAACCATTTGCTCTCCCAATACCTGATCATGCAAATATTTGGATGGAAATGATAGAGGAAGGTGGATTCACACTTGATGATGAAGATGAGAAACCCATTGATGAAGATTCTGTTAAAGACCCTGGGGTTGACACCAGTCTTCCCTCAACCACGAATTACATTTCAACTGAAATGGTAGACTCTGTTGGTACTTCTCAAGTGAAGCATCCTGTCTTTAGCCTTCCTATTCCAGATCATGCAAATGATTTCATGGAAATAATTGAGAGTGGAGGCTTCACTTTTGATTCAGAGTCTGACGAAGAAAAGCCCTCTAAATTAGTTGAGGAATGCACACCAGTTTCAGTGGTTAAGACCAAGGCAGAATGTGAATCTTTGATCAGTTCCAAACCAAATGTACCTGTTGTCAGAGAACACTTGGTTCATGGCATTAATGTTAAACAAGAGAACTTGGATCAGATGGAGATAACAGAGGTTTTAACTGTGCAAGAGCCACCTGAAAAAGTGGGAAATCCCTTTGGCAAGGCAGAGAAAAACTCTGATAGAATTGAGGAAGTTCTGTCAAAGGAAACGCAAAAACAAATGCACTCTAAGCATACATGTACTGGAGCTTCTTCTAAGGTTAAAGGGGAGGTAAGTACACCTCAGTCTTCAAAGCAGCTTAAAAATGTGGGTGAGGAGAAAATTACCAAAAACCCACAAGAACAGACAAACAAAATGAAGATAGATGAAACTAAAGCTCAGGAGGTCAGGAAAATGAAGACCCATAATGAGCCAGTTACTAATCCAAAACATCCTGAGAAATCTGAGAAAAAGAAGAAGAAGAAAAGGTCTAAGGCAAAAGAAGAGGATGATGAAGCTGAAAAACCCTTAAAAGATACATCAAAAAAGGAAAAGGAAAAACCCTCCAAGGTGGACAAAAAAGGGGCAGTTGAGGTGACTAGCTTTGAGACTGATTTTGCAAAAGTGGTAATGGAGACATCTGTTGAGGAGCAAGAGAGAGAATCTCCAGTGAAGGAAAAGGGTGATGTTGTACCTGAGTTTAAAAATCAAACCACAGAATCAGATATTGCTGTTGTACAGTTTCATATAGAAAAAGAAGCTGAAACTGAAAAACAATTTACAAGGTTTGAAAAACCCTATGAACCAAAGGTCCTCAAGCCTACATTGCCTCCCTCAGATTCTGAAGGCTCTATGACATCATTGTTGTCAGTTAATCCAGTGAACCCTCGACCTACCAGTCCTCATGCAGTTATTGATGACCCTGATGAAATCATTTTGACTCCACAGTGGATGCGACAGAGGCCAATAATGCGGGCTTCCAGCACAGAGGAAAAAATTAAGATTCCACTGGAAGAGCGCAAACAGCTGTTTAAGACCAAAAGTGCTCCCCTTGAAAGTACCTCTACCACTACTTATGGTGTAGGCCATGATAGAGAGACAGCTGTTGGTGCTTTAGGTACAGCACATGGTAGACAGTCATGTTATATGAAAGGAGATTCTATGGGAGCTTCTGAAAGTAGCACTTTTCCGTTATTACCTGGGGAAGAATATTACAAGAATAAGAAAAAGAGGCCCAAGAAAGGAAAGGGCAAAAAAGGTGAAGAGGATAAAGAATACGAAAGCAGAGATAAGAATGTGGAGGATGGCGATGTACCAAAAGATGCTGAAAACAAAGAATCCCAGGAAGAAACAATGGCACCAAAGAAAACAGGCCTCCAGGAACCTCAGGAAAAAGATGTTCATGTCCAACCACATCCCAGAAGTGAATTCCAGATACAAGAGCAAGAGGAAATTTTAGCTCCAAAATTTGATATCACACAAGAACCCCAAGAGGGACCTGTGTTGAGAGAACCTGCACATGAAGACATAGTTATGGAAGAAGCTGGAATTCAGAGAAAGCCACAAGAGGACATTGTTGTGCTGAAAGAGAATATTCATCAGGACTCTCCAAGAGAGGCAATTGCTTCAGAAAGTCAGGAACCACAGGATCAGGCAGCTAGTTCTAAAGAATTTGAAATGGTTTCCCAGCCAAAAGAAGAATTAACAGTTGAGGAGGAAGAGTCTCATGAAGGAGTGATGGTGCCAAAAGCTGAAGTTCTACCTGATGCAGAAGCTGTTCCAAAGGACTTTGATTTAGAATGCCTTGTAATGGAGGAGGAGGAGGAGGTGGCAAAACCTCAGGAAACATCTGGTAAAGAAGAACCATTAGGATTACAAAAGGTTGTACCAAATATGGAAGAGGCTCTTCAAGAGGCTATGACATCTGAGTTAGATAATGTTGAAGGAACTACACCAGAACAGCAACCACTTGAACCAAAGCCTGAGTTTGCTCTTCCCTTACCTGAGCACATTGATGATTGGATGGACATAATTAAAGAAGGTGGATTTACTCTTGATGATGAAGATGAAGAGGAATGTCCTCCTAAAGTTATAACAAGGGAATCAATGCTTTCTCAAGATCAGGAAACATACACCGTTGAGGAAGACAGTTTGCTTATTACGACAAATGTTGAAGATGAATTAATAGAATCAGAGGAGGTTCCTCAGGAAGAGCATGAGGGCAGTGTTCCCATGAATATGGGGCTTGTAGAAGGCAGTTGGCATGAACCCCAAACAGAATATGACTCTGGAGTTAGCATTGCTGAGACCTCAGAACACTCTGAATCCACAGGGTCAGTGGAGTCAAAGTCATATGCTAGTATTCTCATTCATGCTCCAGCAGTTGTTGTAGAGGAACCAGCAGAAGAACCTAAAAAGCCCTATGTTTATCGAAACCCTGCTGTTGTACATACGGAAGAAAATTCAAAAAATATTAATCCTGGTGCTGGAATAGATGAAGAAGGATTCACTGAGTTTGTATCTAAGAGGGAAAGATACAGGAGAAAAACTCATAGCACATCTGGAATTACTGATGAAATTGAGGAAGTGGTTAATGCTGTTGTGGAAGAAGTTAGGAAAAAAGAGAGCATGAAGATTACAAAAGAGGATGTAAAAGAAGCAATGAGTGCAGATGTTGAGGAGATAAAAAGTGAAGATGAATTTGATTTCATTGAAGTTATAAAACCAAAGAGAAGTAAGTCTAGGCAAAGATCAAAGTCAAAAAGATCATATAAAGTATCAGAATCAGAGCAGGAGATAGATAAGATAGCAGCAGCAATTGAAAGAGGTGAAACCCCTCCTAAACCTAAAGATGTAATTGAATATGAACACAAGCTCTTTGCTGCTTTTTATCTGGGGTCAGAATTGTGGTATGATGTGTTTGGTATTCGTGATGCTGAAACATACTATCAGAAGTACCTTGTTGATAAATCCAAAAAAGAAAGAAGACCAGAAGAAGAGCCCATTCCTCTTGTTGACTTAAAGGTTGACATTCAGCAAGGTGAAATAGAAGAGTCACCTCCTCCAATAAAAGAAATGGTTACTAACCAACCAGAGTTAAGAGAAGTAATTCAGGAAAAGAAAAAGCCAGTGCCTCAGGCAGTTAGATTTACCCCTGTATTAACAGAAGCAGAACCTGAAACATTGGAAGTCACACCAGTATCAACACAGCCTGCATATATGCTTGCAGAAGATGATGCAGGAGTAATTGATTCAATATCTCAAGCTACAGGAGTTATTCCTGTACAGAAAGTACCAGCTGATCTTGATTCCACGAGATATGACATGAAGGCCATTCTGGAATCTGAAACTCTGTATTATGAATACCTTTCACAGCTACAAAAGAGATCTCTTTATGAAAAAGAAACTCAGGGTAAGTCTGTACAACCACTTATTTCACAAGTGCCTATTACTACTGAGACAGGGGTTATTGAATATCAGACCATGAAACCTGATAAAACTGTGTTGGGTAAAAGTCCTGTGGTTGAAGTAAAGAGTTTGGTGGACAAGAGTTGTATAGTTGAGGAAAGCCTGATCGACAAGGATAAGATACTTGAAGACAAACTTTCATTAGATAAGGAAAGAACAATTCAAGTAAAATCACAACAAACTTTGTCAGGAACTGAGGCACAACAACTAGCAGAGGGCTATAATATGTCCTTAATTCAGCAGGCAGAGACACATTACCAAGAATACTTGGTGCAGTCTGGAAGCGCAGTTGAGAGTGAGGATAATGCAGCAGGTCTTCTGGAAGTAGATTCACAGCAGTTAACAAAAACAACCAAAGATGCACTTCAAAATGAAAAGAAACATTATGATATGGTGGCAATTCAAGAGGCTGAGGCACAGTATCATGAGCATTTAGCTCAGGTAGAGCAAGGAAATAAGAACACATTAGAAGAGAACATGCATGTTGAAAAAGAAGATACATTGGAGGATGCTCCCTATTCCTCAGTATTCATGACTTGTGAATCATCAGTAATGAGCAATGACATGCCTGTAATGCAGATGGCAGAGACTAAGTATCAAGAATATTTGACTTGGTCAGCTCAGGCTCAGCTTCCAAAGGATAGGAGTGTCATGTCAACAGAGGTGGTAACAGGTGCTCAAACTGAAGATAAAACAGACTCCACAGCAGCCATATTTACTGAAACTTTGACAGCAGTGAGCTATGACATGCCTACAATCCAGATGGCTGAGACTCGATATCAAGAATATTTGGCTCACTCAGACCAGGATCATCTCTCAGAGGATGAATCTGATATATCACCGGAGACTGTGGTAAATACTCAAGCTCAGGAGGAAACAGAATCTTCAGCACCTATAGATCCTGAAATTTCAACAATTATGCATTATGACATGCCTGCTATTCGCATGGCAGAGACTAGATATCAAGAATATCTTGCACAGACCAATGATAATGCTTCATGGGCAAATATTGTGGCCCATGGTAAGCCAGTAGTTCAGGAACAAGAGGAAGAAGCACCCAAGGATGATAAGTCCTTTATCCTGTATCAAACCAAGACAGTTAAGGTAGTGGTTACTGATGAAGAACCTCCTAAGCCACAGGTTCCTTTCTCTGTGGATGAAGAAGGTTTTACTGAATTTGTGTCAAAGCAAGAACGTCGCCGTCGATTACGTTCATCATGTTCTGAAGAGCCTGAAGATGTTGTGAGAGATATTGTGCCTTATTTACCAAAAATAGAATTACCAGAGGTAGAAGTTGTAGAGGAGAAAGAGCAGGCTGAAGAGCAAGAATTAACAAAGGTTCATTCTGAAGTAGAATCATTAGAAGAAAGTATGGTTGAAACAATTGAAATACCAGTGAGGTGTAGAAGACGCATGAATAGCCACCGAAAAAGTCAGCGTCATGTATCAAAGGCTGAAAGAGAGGTGGATGAAATCCTTCGCCAGATGGGTCGTGAAGAGGTGTTACAAGTATATGCCATCCATGATACCTTCTGGCATGACAAGTGGCAAGCTGAAGACAGTGAGCGCAAGTATTTTGAAATGTTAGCTAAGGATCCTGACACCACCTTTTGGCCAGACATTGTAAGGCAAGATAAGGTTCTTAACACATTATGTAAGCCAAAGGTTCCTGATGTGGCTCCTGAGCTAGAGGTGTCAGGTCACGCAAAGCATCCTGATGCCAGTCTCACACAGGAGATGCCAATCCAGACAAAATCTTTTGATAGTATCACAAAGTTCAACATTCCAAGCCAATCTAAGGTTTCTGATACTATTACTGGACATGAAACTACAAGCCAAGCAAAGATCTCTGACACAGTCACTGAGGTAGAAATTCCAAGCCATATAGTGGCTGCTGATGTTGTACTGGAACCGGAGATTCCAGGCCAAGGAGCTGGTGTAACTAGTCTGACACAAGAAGAGTTCATTCTTCCTACACTTTCAACAACACCTGGCACCCTGTTTGAATCCCATCCAAAATCCCTTCCTGCTGTTACTATTAATTCTATTCCTGAGCTAACTTCATCCTCCTCCTATGATATGGCAGCAATAAGTGAGGCTGAATCCAGCTATTATAGATATCAGGCACAGTGTTATCACCTTTCCAAGGGGCAAGAGCTGGCAGAAGAAATTAAAGAAACAGAATTATCCAAATATTCGGAACAACAGATGTTTGTACTGGGTGAGAGCACTTTGCAGCAGGACTCCATTAGTAAAGTAAATCCAATGGGAGTACCATTGATAACTGAGAATGATGTTCTTAGTGAATCAGAAAGGTATGATATTTCAGCAATACAGCTGGCCGAAACACAGTACCAGGAATATTTGGCAAGAACAGACAAGGTTCAACCTTCAAAGGATGAATTTGCCAAATTACCAGAGATGGCAGTTAATGGTCAGTCTCAAGAGGAAACAGAATCCCCAACATATGTGATTCCAGAATCTTCAGTAGTATTGAACTATGATTTGCCTACAATCCAGATGGCAGAAACTGAATATCAAGAATATTTAGCTCGCTCAGACAAGGTCCAACCTCCAGTGAGTGAATTTGCTGTACCATCAGAGATTCCATACAGTGAGAAGGAATCATCATCTCCCAGTATTGCAGAAATTTTGCCAGTAATGGGCTACGATATGCCTGCTATCAAAATAGCTGAGACTAAATATGAGGAATGTTTGGCACAGTCATACCAGATCCATCCTCCAAAGGATGAGTTTGTTGTATCACCTGAGATAGCCATTGATACTCAGACTGAAAAGACAGAATCATCAGCTCCCATAATTCCTGAAACTTCAGCAGCTTTGAGCTATGATATATCTGCAATCCAGATGGCGGAGACTAAATATCAAGAATATCTGGCACATGTAAAGAGCACCTCATGGGCTAATGTTGTAGCCCATGGGAAACCAGTAGTCATAGAACCAGAGGAAGAAATACCAAGCGATGACAAATCCTTCATCCTTTACCAAACCAAAACAGTTAAAGTTGTGGTTGATGAAGAACCTCCCAAGTCACAGGTACCTTTGACTACTGATGAAGAAGGCTTCACTGAATTTGTGTCTAAGCAAGAGCGTCGCCGCCGATTGCGTTCTTCATGTTCAGAGGAGCCTGAAGACTTAGTGAAAGATATTGTGCCTTATGTACCAAGGATAGAGTTACCAGAAGTAAAAACTGTAAAAGAGTCTGAAACAGTTGAATCAGAACCATGTTCTACAATAGAGAAACAAAATACAGAAGAAAAAGAGACTGAAGAAAAAGTGCAGAAGAAACAGCAAGTGCCTCAAAAACTTGAAAAAATATATAGAAATGTTGAAGAGAGACATCAAAAACGTCATCGTTCTCGGGGTGTATCTGAAGCAGAGCAAGAGGTGGATCAGATTCTGCACCAGATGGATCGTGAAGAAGTCCTACAGAAGAATGCTTCCAACGACTCCTTCCTGTGTAACCAATGGGTGTACTGTGATGCAGAGAAGAACTACTTTGAAATGCTAGCCAGGCTCAAGAAAGCAAATGCAGATCTGGTGAGTGAACTTTTGGAGACAGGAGAGGATGATGATGATGATGATGCCTCTGGTTCGTCTTGTGGGCCTCCACCAGCTTCTGATGATAAAGGTGGTCGCCTGACAAGAACGTATCAGACTGAAATCACGAAGGCTAACCTTCCCCATGGTTTAGCAAACTGGACTGATGAGAGCACATATCTTTCTTTAACCCCAAACATCCCAGACCAAGTAACTGCTACTAGTTCCCTAAGCACTAACATGACTCAGACTCAGCAGACTGATAGCTTGACCTGGACACAGACAACAGATTCTGATAGTGTGACCATCATGACTGAGTTCAGCAAGAAGGCAGCTCCCCTGCAGGCCCCTTGTCAAGCCAGTACAACATGCGCCCAGCACAAAGAGTACCAGGTGTGATGCCTTCAGCACTGCACGCGCGTGTGTGTGTTTAATGTCCCTTTCCCTTTTTAGAGTTTGATCTTGATATCCCTCTTTAGGTAAAACATCGGGAAATTGGATCTTTTTGTGATTTTTTTTTCAAGGAAGTTTGAATTTGAGATTATGATAGATAAATAGTATATGGCCTGCTACATTTTCGAGATTCCTCTAGTCATGCATCAGAATTTGAGAATTATGTAGTTCCTTTGTCTGCAGCCTTAGTTTATAGTTCCCTCCTCTCTTGCGTGCATATCAGGACTTGGTATCCCTATGCCCATTGTATTAAGTCCTTTATACTTTTTGAATTATCCTGAAAACCCTGTTTACTTTCAACTTTTGGAGAACTTTATGTGACTTGCATCTATGTTAACTGAATTTCTTTCATTAAAAGGAGGTGGTAGTATTATACCTGTTCATTTAGAGAAGGGGATTTCAGGATAAATGACATGAACTTTGAATTTAACACCCAGCAGTACTTGTACATATGTTGACTTTGTAGCTTGTTTGTGGTAGCAGGTATTGACTTTATAGTCAAGCAGTATATGCATGTTATGTTCCTATAGTGTATACAAAACTAAGTATATTTTGTTTGAAATTACTTGACTTCTTTTGTTGATTTGTTTCATGCTTTCAAGGATGCACCTCACTCTCACTCTATGATAAATTGTCATAGATAGTGGTCCCACTATAAATGTGGACAACATTGTATTAACTGTCTGAATTACTACAGATAGAATTATAAGTGATATAGAGCATAGAGTCTGGAGCATTTTGTGTAAAGTTGATTCAGGTGATGGGATTCAGTTTTATAGTGTAACAGAAATTTGATTATGATTGTTCTTTATATTTTGCGTATAAATATTTATCAGTACACTTATGCTAGAGGTATCGTAAATCATTTGGTTGTTAGATTGCTCTAAGATTTCTTGCTTTTTTTTTTTTTCTAAGATGCAAGATATGTGTTTTTCCCCAAATTTATCTTATAAACTTGATAAACAGAAGTTTTAAGTCTCATAACTGGGTGCAGTGTTAGTACATCACTAACACTTGAGTGAAGCATGAGTTTCTTATCAGGACTGGAAAAGTTGCTTAATGGAATAGAAAGATTTGTGTGTATTGTTTGTTATTTTTTCGTATTCATAATTGTTCCTTCTATTAATCATGTGTCATCCAGAAACTGTTATCTTGACAACTTCTCATTCAGTCTGCTTATATTCTCATTGATTTTCCTGTTACCTAAGTGTTTTCTAGTTCCAGCAATAAAAAGTGTGTCTCGAAGTAATATGAAACTAATCTGTCTTCCCCATCCTTTTTTGGAGCAGAAGGAGACCAAGGTGAAATTGTCTTCTGCACAACAGAAACTTGAGAGCTTCCAAGAAAGAATCAAGGCTCTTGTGGACTATAGTGTTGTTGAACAGTTGACCACCATCCAGGTATGATAACTAGCTTTATTTTATGGAGGGGGGAGGGAATTGATAGGTTATGCCAATTGTGATTTTTTTTACCACTAATTTTTTTGATACTTCTTTGTATTTCCATGTCCAGGCTAGATATATTTTTTGTGGAATACACAGGGTAGTTGTATTCCACTTTGACCACATGTTAGGTGTCTTTTA
This sequence comes from Panulirus laevicauda, assembly GCA_032273605.1. Taxonomy (NCBI): domain Eukaryota; kingdom Metazoa; phylum Arthropoda; class Malacostraca; order Decapoda; family Palinuridae; genus Panulirus; species Panulirus laevicauda. The sequence continues at coordinate 2,977 of JAUTXX010346177.1, read as the reverse complement.
CCTAGAGCTCACAGGTTGAGTAATTTCTTCTTGAAACACTCATTGTAGGTGCTTTGTACCTATTGCAATCATACTAAGTGCATTCTACATAAAGCAGGTATTTTAAGTGCACTACTCAGACTACAAAGGGTATGTATTCTATGCTTTGGGTAAATGGATTTTGTTAGTAAAGAAATTTTGCATATAGGTGCATGAAGATGCAGGAACCTGATTCTGTTGCTCTTTGAGGATTTGGAATTCTGTATTTTGCTAGAGACGTTTTATTTTTAACCAACATATTTCTCACCCTATGGTTCATTTTATATCATCATTTTCTAAACATAATGTCACATAATAGCAGTTGTAAGGGACATCATTTGATGTTTTATCATTATTTCTGTACATTGGACTTTTTCATGTCATTCAGAACACTTTTCTGTATATTAACCCATCTCTATTATCATTCACTGTATTCTCATTTCCATAACACTGGCCAACAAAATTTTAACTTTTTTGTCCCACAAACTGAAATAGGTGGACCTTATAGTAAGTTTTATGCTGAATTCGAACTTGTTTTTAGAATGTATCTATCAGTTGTGGCTTGTGATTGGCAGAGCAATTAGATTAATTCCCATTGCCACCCCGCCACACATGAAATGACAACCCCCTCCCCGCGCATGTGCGAGAGGTAGCGCTAGGAAAAGACAACAAAGGCCACATTTGTTCACACTCAGTCTCTAGCTGTCATGTATAATGCACCAAAACCACATATCAGTATATATATATATATATATATATTTCTTTTTTTCTTTCATGCTATTCGCCATTTCCCGCATTAGTGAGGTAGCGTTATGAACAGAGGACTGGACCTTTGAGGGAATATCCTCATCTGGCTCCCTTCTCTGTTCCTTCTTTTGGAAAATTAGAAAAAAAATGAGAGAGGGAAGGATTTCCAGCCCCCTGCTTCCTTCCCTTTTAGTCGCCTTCTACGACACGCAGGGAATACGTGGGAAGTATTCTTTCTCCCCTATCCCTCTTATCTACAGCTATTCTCCCAATCACGAGTTGTTTAATTGTGCCATTTACTTAAGCTTCCTGAAGCTTAATGCTGTGTCCTATCGGGATGGGTACCTTCGTCTTTTCCTCCCGTCCCTGCCTCCAGTCCTATTTCAGAGGATCTAGTCCTATTCTAGAGGATCCAGTCCTACTTCAGAGGATCCACTCCTATTTTAGAAGATCCAGTCCTATTTCAGAGGATCAAGTCCTATTCTAGAGGATCCAGTCCTATTTTAGAGGATCCAGTCCTATTTCAAAGGATCCAATCCTATTCTAGAGGATCCAGGCCTATTTCAAACTAGCGTTCATCTTGATTTAGTTAGACACTCTATCATGTCAGCCTCTGGACAGAGCGTATGAGATCTTGTCTCCTTCTCCACGATTCCAACAGTATCAGGAGCATTCCCCCCCCTCCTTCCCCAAATCACCTTTCCTTGCGTTCCAGCTGTATACCATTAACTATACTCGTCCAGCTGCATATCTACGTTACTTATAATCTGATATCACCAGCACGTAATGTGTCTGACCTCTCTGCAGTACTGGAGGGAGTAATCTTCCTCACACCTCATACTACGGTGCCTCCTGAGCTATCTCTCTTTTTTTTAACTATATTCTTTGCCTTTTTTCTCCCTTCCCTTTCATCCCTTGGTCTGTCACGACTGAGGAATCCCTATTAAATGTGACTGACCAAGGGATGGGAGGGATAACAGAACACAGCCTGAAGGTTAATTAGCTCTAAGGAGCTACCGTCGGTAGGGAGGGGAGGAGGGAGAGAGAGAGAGAAAGAGAGAGAGAGAGAGAGAGAGAGAGAGAGAGAGAGAGAGAGAGAGAGAGTTCTGGCTGCAATTCATTGAGGAAAAAATAAATTTGATTTACATGAATCTTAAACTTTGCTTTACGTTATTAAAATATAGAATAAAAAACGTAAAGAGCGGAGGTCATTGTAAAAGAAAATAAATGAAGATTAATATGAAAGAAGTTATGACTAATAACAAACACTATTCATTTTAAAGACTTGATATTAAGAGTGTCCATTCTCCAGGCCATCGGCTTCATGCAGAGAGCTTCCATGCGTGAGTATGAGCTTGATATCATTTGCTACCTATATATCATCTATCCCCCACACAACCACTATCCATGGGTCTATCGGACCCAAACACCATAAGACATGAGGAAGGAACTGGAACACAAGGGAAACACCCGCCCTCGGCGATGTCTCAACAAGAATTGAAGGTAGAGGGACCAAAGTGTTCGTACACGTATAGGAACCTCGTAGAACAAATGAAGTTACAGAAGCTACGGGTCTCATAAGCCCAAGGGTAGTGTCTCAGGGTTAAATGAGACAACAAATAGGACATGAGGACAGAACAGCCTCGCCAGCACAGTTGAAGGTCAGGAATATTCAGTGATGGAAATGTCATACTGAAGGTAATATACACATACGCTGATGGACAACTACTGAATGGTGAGGAGCCGAAATTCAAGGATCAAATTAAGGGAAATGCGTCAGTTATTGTTGAGGGTTGTGGTAGGAAAGCTTCATAAAGATATAACATATTTCCCACCTGTGTGGATGGGTACATGATAGCGAGGAGAGAAGATGACGACAAAGGAGGAGGAAGATTGCACCTCCCCCAACACCCACCATACCATGCAGCTTTAAGTTTAGGGACATACTGATAGATGGAGCATGTAAACGATACAGAACAAGTGAAAGTATAGGGCAGGGAGGCACTGTGGTGTGGATAATATGTAATTTTATAACAAATATTTTTTATGAGCCAGAATAAATATACAGTGATAACAAGGAGGGAATGATAAAGATGGTGCTACCTCCCTCGTGAGGCTACCTGGTGCCACCTCCTTCGTGAGGCTACCTGGTGCCACCTCCCTCGTGAGGCTACCTGGTGCCACCTCCCTCGTGAGGCTACCTGGTGCCACC
>JAUTXX010346066.1:0-13471 GCA_032273605.1 Panulirus laevicauda | reverse complement strand
GGACTGGGCCTTTGAGGGAATATCCTCACCTGGCCCCCTTCTCTGTTCCTTTTTTTTTTTGGAAAATTGAAAAAAAAACGAGAGGGGAGGATTTCCAGCCCCCTGCTCCCTCCCCATTTAGTCGCCTTCTATGACACGCAGGGAATACGTGGGAAGTATTCTTTCTCCCCTAAATATGATTAATAAAACCAAAGAGAATGATAAAAGAACAGGAGAGTTGTAAAATGATTACAAAATTAGGTACAGGGACTTCTCAATTTATGCTTATTTAATTTACAGTATTTTTGAATAATGCACATGGGCCATTTACTTTTTTCTTTTTTTTCAATCACCATTGGGCTGGCATTTCAGTGGTGTGGTTTTTGCCAGCACTGTGTGAGAAGCACCTGTGCACATGGCTTTGATATGATCTATTGTACGAACTGCTACAGTATTTTGTGCTGCAACATACTGGATATTGCATATTTTTTGCCCTTTGCATCTTGCCAGCAAAGCTTCTTTTATGTTATCCTGGTACTAGTGGTATGAGCATATGGCCATCACCATTGAGATCAAAATGGATGTGCTCAAACATTAAGAAAGAGGTGAATGAACGGCTGATATTAAGCATGCCCTTGGACTTAGTGAATATACTTTACAAACTATTTTTGATAATGCAGTGAAGATCAAGGAGAGTGCCAAGATTGGAACATAATCAGTGCATCTATGACCTTGTATTCTCAAATTTTGATTATGGAGAGAATGGAACTTATGCCAAGCAGTTGTACACCATACTCATGAAAAGCATATATTTGATAACTTATCAGCAGAAGGAGCAGTGAAGAATTTCAAGCACGTCCTGGTAAGTTTGTAAACTTTAGGAAATGCCTTAATTACCTGAAAAGGATACCTTGTGAGGCTGCTTCTTTTTATGTCCTTGCTGCTCCAAAAGTTTAAGGGAAACCCTCAAGACTCTTATCAAGGAAGGCATTTATTCTTTTAAGCAGATTTTAATGTGGATGAGAGCAAATTGTTTTGGAAGAGTGCCTTTAGGAATGTACATTTTCCTTGAAGAAAAGACTACATCAGGATTCAGAGCTGCTAAGGATTGCCTCATGCTGTTTTTTAGGGGCATTGCCGAAGGTAACAGCATGCTTCAATCATTAATGGTCTACCAATCAGAAAATACCAGGGCTCTTAAGAGATGTGTGGAAAAGTACATGCCTATCATTTAATGTTCTAATCTGAAGGGGTTGATAACAGGCAAAGTTTTCTGTGACTGTTTTGCTGCAAAGTTCCATATACTGCTGGAGTACTGTGTGAAGGAGAATATGTTTCAAGATTCTTCTTATCAGTAATGCCCCTGGCCATCCACCCTCACTACAGGATCTTAGAACATCAAAGTAGGTTTTCTTCCACCCAACATCTCATCTCTAAGCTAGCCACTGGACCATGGGAACTATTTATGGAGAACATTTGCAAAGCTCATGAAGGCCTCAGAGAATGGCCAGATGACTGTGAGTGAATTCTGGAAGTCCCTCATCATCAGGGATATCATCCTAATCATCAATTAAGGCCTGGAAAGAAAGTTCCATTGTTTGTATGAATGGAATGTGGAAGAAGTATCGAGTTCAGTTTGTTCATGGATTACTTTTGATGTTGAACGAAAGTATAAAGAACACATGCACACATAGTGGAAACAGTGAGAAAAGTGGCTTCGATGAACTTATGGAGCAGGATTTGGAGGAGTTGCTAAAATCACATTAGGAAGAGCTCTTGAATGAAGATCTACTGTTGGTGAAGGAACACTAGGAAGAGGTGGTAGCAGAGAAAGGGAAGGCCAAGCTAATGCATTCTTTCCCAAGCAATATGTTAGGAAAAGCATTTCACCACACTGACCTTGTTGCTATATTTGATGAGGCTGACCCAAACACAGAACAGAGTTCAAATATAGCCCAAAATGTCTTAGTTAACATCTGGTGCTATAAAGAAATCCACCGTTAAAAGACAATTGAAGGCTAAACAGACAACACTAAATTTCTATTTGAAGAAAAAGGACACTCGTAAGGAGGTCCAGCATTCATCTCGTGGCTGAACTCTTTTGACTGTCACCACTACCTTCCACAACTACATCATCTGACCCAGATTGACCTCCTTTCCAAGTATCTCCTCTACTCGTCTCCTCCCTCCATCAGCACCAGCAAGCAATTCAGGAACAGCAGGAAACGTAAGTGTTTGAATTAAGTTTATTTTCTGATTGTTGTGTACAGTATATACATATATCACATTTTATATTTCCTGGTACATGTGTAATGTAGTTTTTCAGTGTTATGATGTTTGGTATTGTCTTATTGATAATGAAACCCCTTAGTCTCCATTACTTACAGTATTTGATTTCTTTTTATTTACGTGGCCATTTTCAAGAATGTAACTTGTGTAAAGCTAGAGGTACTTGTATTTATAGATAGAACAGAGACTGTTCATAAGAAGCTACTTATATGAAATTCAAAAGTAGTTTATTGGAAATTAGGAAAAACAAATTTGGTTATCAAGAAAACATCAGCTCTGTAGTGTCTTTTCTGAATATACGATTTGAAGCAAGTGAAATATAACATAAAGATGCACTTTGTGATACAGGCAGGAAATTTTAATGAATGAGTCTATTAATGTCAAATGAGGCACTAAAGAAAGAAAACTGTATTTTCAAATAGCCTTACTGGTAACATAGGAATTAGTGATGGAGAAAGTATACTTTTAAATGATGTGTAATAGAAAACAGTGACAAGTTGTCTGATGTATGAAATACATTCAGATATGTATCACGAACACCATTTCTAACCACAATGAATGAACCACACGTTAGATACCAAGTGAAAAACAGATATGAATGGAAGAATGTTCAATCATATATAGTTCTCTTTGGAATATGGTTGTCCTCAACATAAGTGCAAGGCTAAAAGTAGGAGATTAAGAGAAACGTAATTTGGTGAGGGTTAGAACATAGGGTAGTATTTTTGAAGAGATGACAACAGCAGCAATGCAGTAGGGGTAAATTGCAGTAAGCTTAGAAATCTGAGTGTTATAGGACAATGAATGAAATATACCAAACAGAAAACAGCTCTGAATAGAGGGATGTTTAACCCTAGTGAGGTCCACCTTGGAATAAAAATATCAATATTGTGCAAGAGTTAAGAGCAGAGGAATAATAAAGATGAAAAAAATGTTAGGTTTAAGTGTATGATGCAGTAAATAAGATTTAAAAGGTTGGGCAGTGGAAAATATGTTTAAAACATGTGAATAGTCATGGAATAAGACTTCTCAAAATGTTTCTGCAGACACAACAAATATGTAATTATTGCATTTTATTACGTATTTCAGGACAAAGCATTTTTTTTTCTTCTGAAATCATATTCATTTTGAAAAGCTGAAGTGATTTGTTTACAAAGCCAACAAAAAAAAAAGTAAATTTTCAAATAGTAGTTAGTTGGGTCAAGACTGAAGTTGAAACTTTATAATTTTTATTAACTAATGCTTAATGGGTAGCACAGGTTAAGTATATGTCATACGTTATGTTTAATTATCATGTAAGTGGCATGTTGCAAAAGTTGTTTTAGAATTTTTTTCTGCATTTGGCAAGTGAAAATGAAATGCAGTGTATTAGTTTTAATAAGTATAATTGCCTTCATGGAGCAAATGAAATTCTCAATAGAAAGATAAGTAAACAGGAGAGAGAAAAAATAAACTTAAAAGTTTTTTTTTGAAAACCAATGTGCATACCAAAGAATTTTTTTTCTATGTACAAAAATGATGTAAAAAAGAAATAATTTTCACCTGAAGTTTCTATTTGTATCTTAATTCTTCCCACATAGTGCAGAATAACAAAAAGCATAATTCTAAATATCTCAGGTACTAACCATGCCATTTGATAAGGAAGCAAAAGCTTTGAAGGATGACAACTTCATATAGCGTAAAGAAATTATAAATTCTTATGAAAATTCTGTAATAGCTAAACCAATTTCCTGGGAAATCCTACATAATTCAAGTTAATGTGAAAATAATAACACCAGTGCTTCTTTCAACTAATGTCTGAAAGTTCTTGAAATAAAAATACCACTTCTAATTCATACAAAAGTTTTATTGCAGACTCATTCACAATTATCAAAACTGGCAAGATGATGAGAAGACTAATGCCATTCATGAATAATGATCTTACTGTAGCAACAGTTTATTATTTTCTGCTCACAGTCAAGCAATGTGGATAATATTAAGTACAATGAATTCTGTTTATATACATGCAGTTATCAGGAGGGTCGTAGTCAAAAATTCTGAGCATGAGAAAAAAAATTACAGAGGTATGGACTATTCAAGGGCAAGATTTCAAAGGTATGTAACGTTTGAACATAAAAATAATCCTTTATTTATATGACAACCTATAAAATGACTTGGTTGTGAACATAGTTAGGAACCTCTTAAAGCAAATGAACATTGCAAATTTCCAGTAACACAATCAGGCTACCTTGAGTGTGATATCATACTCACACTTTTGTGTCTTGAACATAAAAATTATATATGAGGAAAGTCCTTCTTCTAAAGAGAGATACTGCCACTGCTTATAATAAAACCCTTCATGCCGTTTTGCCATATATTTGGTAATTGTAAATAGATCCAGGATTACAAAGCAAAAGTCTCAATGTTATTCTAAAAATACCAACAACACTGTAGTAAAAAATACCTATCTATATGAAATTACAGCACCAATTGCAAAGCAAGAAGTACACTTTGCAACAAGAAGCAATGGTAACATGCATGTAGATGATGTGAGGTATATGTTGTTATATTTTCAAAACATTTAAAGAATTAGATACATAATAACGAGAAATATGAGTCAAGTTATTAAAGACATTCTTTATATAATGCATTCATGATTAATGTGAATTAATGACTATCCAGTAAGTAACAGTAAACTGAATATTTATTATTAGCATATCTGGTAAACAAATCTTTACATTTCAGATTCCCAACTTTTAACTGATGTTGTTTGTTATACCCTACCGCAGTATTTCAACTATAATCATAAACTTCAAGCATGATCAGGTTCGTCACCCGGACAGTCCTCTGACAAATTCTATCATGAACCAACCAAGGGTTAGGAATTACAAAGGTATGTAACCTTGCATGTATCATGACAAAGTTAGAGTATGAGCCAAAGCTATCTTAATCATAATTACAATATATTAAGTGTGCTGCCAAGGGCTAAGTCATATGGATTTCAGTACCTCCTACAGCAAACATACATCAAATGACCTTTTTCAGGTTTATGTAACACTGGGGAGATTAAAGAATCCCAATATAACCACATAAATTGTGTAGTTTGTTATGTATGAACTTTTCTTTGTAAGCTCTCAGTTGGGTGAAGTTAAAGACCTGTAGAACTGAATATGAAGTGGTTCTTCAAATTCTGTTGCACTTGATGTGCCAAGAAGTGAAATTTCACCAAGTAATTTCACTGGACATCTCCCTGCAGCAAAAAACAAGCTATGGAAGTAGCTTAACTAAAAGTTTAAAGGTTTGTCCACATCTGTGATATCAGCATACACCTTACAAAATAATGGGTATCTGTTGTTAAGGATTTGCATGTTTCATCCTCCTAAATTTTATATTTTGCTGACAAATTCCTTGTTATGCTCTTATTGTAAGACATTCACCAAATGTTTATAAGAGGCTTTCAGTCACACAAAAAATGAGAGAATATGTCAGTTTACTAATACAGCTTTTGCGTATGATCAGTTCTTTGAGATATTTTGACTTAAATCGCATCAAAAATCTTGTTTTTAGAGTAAAAACAGGAGACTTTCAGTCCTTAAACAACATAAGCAGTTTGAAGACTTTTCCCTCCTTCAACCTGTGATAAGCGGCACAGATTGTATCAAGAAATAAAACAATCAACTGCAGCACTTATTTTCCCAAATAATGTGCTACTTGGACTTAGCAATCATAAGCTAAGCTGAATTGAATCCACTTCACACAATCTCAGATAAAATGTATTTAACTTCACATTTGCAAGTGATATCTTGTTACCAGTGAAAGAGAAGTCAGGTTTTCAGCAGGACATGCTTATTTCAAGAGCCAAGCAGCTGACAACAGCAATGGTCTTGTTGGCAACTGTCTCCTTGGTATGAATGTTCCTCACATAAGTCTCTCATACCTCAAAATGGATTTTCTATATAAGAAAATTAAAATTTACAAGTATTGAAGCCTCATATCATCTTAATGACTTGTTAATCATAATATGGACTTTCATCTAGACACTAAGATACAGAACAGAATCAATGGCACTTATGCTAAGTACATCAGGGCCTGTTTAAACACACCATGTTCAGCTGGAAAGCAAGAAATACGACCTCTAAATTGTATACATGAAGATTCTGTACATTTTGCAGATTTAAGAATATATCTTAAACTGCTGTTGATACTGCCATGTTCTGCAGTTTGGAAATGGATACACTAAACTTTTTATCTGACATGCAGATCTCACAAGTTTAGATGTGTAGCACTTTTCATCTAGCAGCTGAAGAGGTGCTGGGTCACACATGAAATGAGTATGAACCTTACTTCAAGGAACTTTATCCAATAACTCACCAGCAGTCCATAAGAAGGCCTGTATTTCTCTTCTAGGTCCTAGTAACAACTCATTAGGATTGTCAAATTGAAAACTTTAATCCTTTCACAGCAGAAGGCCTATGACTTAACACCCATCTCCGTGGAAGATTTTGGGAAATTCAAAAGACGTTTCCCATATTTTGAATAAGGCAGTGAATAGAGTACTTATCCCTGATACAAAAATATAAAATATGTTTGGATGCAGTTGTATGTACCACTATTGAAAGGTTGGATGACGTCAGAGTGTTTGAGCTAACAGAAGTATATGTTAATGCATTTTTTTTTGCAACTGTAGTTATTCTAATACAGAAGAGTATGCCAGTGTTCGTGTTAAAGGAATTTTGAAGGAAAAAAAATTCATGTTGCAAGGTGATTTCATATTACTCTCTCCATCTTGAGGATAACTAAACAAAAGAAGGGAAACTTGTATGATCTAATGAATGACAGGATATAGAAGATTCCAACACCTTACATGAAAGTTTTGAAAGTGGGAATCCTCATTTTAACCATCCCTATGTAAGTGCGAAGAAATGAGAGAAAACATGGTTGTCCTATACTCATTGAAAAGGTTAAGATTGCAAAGTTTACATAAACCTATTATCATTCATAGACATATCCTTTAAAATAAGAAAAGAAAATTAAATCCACACCTAACTCCATCGGATGGATCAGGTGCAAAGAGCGTCTTAAAGCTCTCACACACATTTGCAACTCATGCCTGGTGCATTACAATGAAACAAGAACTTCCATATGGCTTTCTCAAAATAGTAAAGGAGAACCATGGATTGGCAGGAAAGTAAGGGATGAGAGCAGCTCTATAGCTTTCCTACAAAAGAAATTTGGATGGTACAACCACCAAAAGAAACTGCAACATGCTGATACCATAAAAAATGTCCATAACAACCCTAATTAAATCGGGAACAAAAACTCAAGATGGTGAAACTGATATTCTTCTCTGTTGCAAGACACACCAAAAATAGAGTAAAAAAGAAACACTTCTACATTGTTACATTCATTACAACATTACGCATAGTCTGCCCAGACCTTCAGTTTTCTTTTGAAAGTAATTGGGAAACAGATTTTGACATTCAAGTCCAAAGACTTTATCTTAAATAAAACAAGTAGTTGTTTGAAAGGATATTGATAATTCTACTTTTCAACATAAGAAAATGAGTCTGTATACCAAAATTAGAGTACTGCTGTCATTTCTAAAACTGAATTTAACTGGTCCTTTTAAAAACCAGTTACAAGTTCTTAGAGATGAGTGTATGGATTGACATGTTCCTCAGCCTTTGTGAATTATCTTCCAAAGGCAGAGTTTTGTAACGAAGATTCATCAGGACTAATGGCATGAAAATCTTGTACTTTGTCATTGCCTGCAGCTGTCATAATACATTCATGGTCAATTTGAGCTAAATCATTCTTTTACATGAGAAGTGTTGATATCCAAAGAAATACTGAACCATTTTCAACTTTCATAAGTGCAAAAACTGAAATATGAAATGGAGTTACCCTGCTAAACCTCTGGAAACCTTGTGGGAACACAATTTCTGCAGGTTTCTAAACCTATTCTTTGCTCCTACAGATGCTAATAACTACCAAGAAGTAAACTAGAGCAGAACATAAAATTCACATCCCTTAACAAGGCTTTTTCACATTTGCTTACTACCAGATTGTCATCCAGATGAAAATGTATACCTAACCTCTTTTGTGGGACCAAGAGATAGAAAAAAATTGTCAAGTGAAATACGAGAAATCTCTCAATAATTTCAACTAGTTATGTCAGAGTAAGCAATGCTCACATCTTTTGAAACAACCAAGTGAGGAAAAATTACAGTTTGCCTTGTGTACAGGTTTTTTTCTTTTAGAGCCATAAGATTTATGAATCAGTACTGGTCTTCTCTAGTTTATTTCATCATTATGAAGAAAAATCATGAAGATACAAATTTTCCTTCTTAACTGAAGTCTAATTGTCTGGATTAAAGGTCATAATCTATTTCTTCTAAAAAGGAATCAATCGGTGAGTACCTACTGAAGTACCTAGAACAAAAATTTGTCAGATGCAACAAAAATTTGCCAGATGGCAAGGCTTGCATGTCTTGCTTGCTGACTTATACTATTTCTCTCATGTAATTTTCAGTTTAATGTTCATTTGGGACTGACTTTAACCATGTCTATTTTTCTTTGATGTTTCTGGAATCTTTCCATGCAAGTTTCTTTTTTCTCTTGGTATTGCTTTGAATAAATCTCGTTTCTTTTTTTTTCAGGACACCCATCCACTTTCATCTGATTTCGTTTTGATGCATTCCCAGTTGTTGTTCCCGACTTGATGATAATGAAGGTATCTTCCTTGCCGAGATGAATGCAGACTCAAAATATTTCTCTATATGCCTTCTATTTACTGCCATGTATATATTATCATGTATGTCTCTCCTCTTTCTAGACAAAAATTTAAGTTCTTTCAACCTTTCATGATAAGTCACATACTCTACACCACCAATTTTACTTGCAAAGTATTTATGTATTCTTTCTTCTTCCCAGCTTATCTGTTTTCATCAGCTTAACGGTAACCACGTAAAGTACCAGTATTTAATTCCGCTTCTTATTCATGTCATTTTTGTCATTGGCTTTCAGTTTCTTGTGAAAATTCTCATTTTCATACTATTGCTTATTTGGCTTGAAAGTACCATCTTGTCAATGTTCTTTATTTTCTTTCCCTGTTGGACATTCCAGAGAAGTGCTAAGTTCCTAGTCGTTCTCTTTATCAAATTCCATAAGTACTCTGCTGCCCATTAGTTGATGATATCCTTTTCTTTTTTTCTCCTCCTAATGTCTTGGCTGCCTTTCATGTCATCTGCAAATACTCTCCTTCACATCCATCTATATCTGGGATAATGATTACATAGAATAAAGGAGATAAGAGAGCTCCACTCTCTTTGAGAATAACAGTAATACCATAATGTCTGGGTAAACCCACCTCCTTGCCCATAAAGAAAGGACATCCATACAAAAGGTTCATGTCACAAGCTTAAATCCAAATATACAGAAACAGCTTTCAAATGTATTCTATCAGTCTGTATCTCTGATGCCTGTTCCCTCTGGAAACTCCCATCAAGGGGTGGCCACAGCAATAGAGTCTCCATTAATTCCAGTCCTTACATGCCTCCCTTGGATACACCACTCCAGGCATTCTTCTACTATTTCTCTACCTTCAGTAATCTTCCACCCTACTTGCCCATGTCACAGGTGGTCTTCCACTCACGCCAACCCCTTTAATTGTACTATCATACACTCTCCTTATAAACTCCCAGTCTTGTATTCTTTCCACATGCCCAAACATTCTCAAAGTATTACGTTTCACCCTTCTACCACTCCACAATTCACTCCCTGTACAATCATGCCATACCACATCTGTCATACACCCTTTAATTTCTTTCTTCATCCCATCTAGTCATACCACATAATCTTCTCAAATAGCTCATTTCCATAGCATGGATTTTTGACTTCTGTGCCTAAATTCCATGTTCATGTTTTGGATGCATAGGACAGCATTGGGAGGACTATGCTGTCCCTTAATTCCCTCTTCATTTCCATACTTACAACTCTACCCTTCATTATTCTATTAAGGGACCCAGTGACTCTTCTACTCTTTACTGCTCTCTCCCTTAACTCTACTTCCATATCACCATACTTACCCAAGACAGCTCCCAGATAGTTAAATTCCCTCACTTCTTTCAGTCTTTTCTTCCTTATATCCACAGCACTGAAAATTTAGTACACTTCTTTTATTCTATATGGTTTTACCAAAAATCTTTACTTTCACTCTGTATCCTTTCAAACACCATTACTGTACTTGCAATTACCTTCAATCATAAAACACACTTGCAACCTTCACTCTCCGCAAACAACACAGTATCATCCGCAAACCGGCTTGCCACTAGCCACCTTATCTCATCGCCACACTCCATCTCTGCCCCCCTTTTCCCTAGTTTTGCATTCATCTCTCGTATCACTCAATCCATATGTATATTAAAAAGCCACGGTGACATCACACAGCCCTGACTCACACATACATATATCCCAAAACTTTCACTCAACTCTCCATCCAACAATGCAAATGTTCACAATGCTGTTTAAAATATATACCAGACTGAAATTAGATTGTGCAACTTAAATCTGTTCATCCCAATTGAGGAATCTTATTTAACAAAAAAGTCAAGAGGAGGGCAACAAAAATGGTACCTCAAATATGGAAATTGAGAGAGAGGAAGTGCTAAGTTGCTATACATTTGATTACAAAGAAAGAGGAAAAAATGAAGGGAGACATGAATAAAAAATTTGTTTCTAAATCAAAATGAAAATTTAGAGAAAACTTCTTTTAAATTAGCATGAAAAGGACAAAGATATAGCAAGAAATACATTCAAATAGATGTAAAAAAGTACTTCTATATTGACAAAGTGGTGGATGACTGAAATAAGCTAAGCGATATGTATCAATAAAGACATTATAAAGAAAATGTAAATGCTGTATAATAAAATTTAAGAGATGGGCAGGGCCCACAAGAGTACAACTCCTTATCCATAGCATACAGCTGGGTAATTACAAATAGGTAAATACACACGTACATATATAGAAATGTTTTTCATTCACAGTTAATCAGTTTGAATTTTACAGATATATCTTCCACATTTTTGACATACAATATTTGCATTTTATTCTTCATAACATGGTTAACATCCAGGGTATATAGTAACTCTGATCTGTGCCCAAGTGGAATTCAGTTCCTTGTTTACAAGTTTCTAACACAGCAGTCTTTAGCACTCTTGATGATCAGTTGATTCTTGTGTTCCATAGCAATATACAGTACTACATCCTTCATCCAATACCTTTAAATTTATCAATTCAAAAAGAATTATGGATTATCAATCAAAAAACTATACCCCTCTCATTCCATCTGTATGTGATAATCATAAAATGTAGTCAACTGATCTAGAAAATAAAAATGTAATAGATTATATAGTCTCCTGCTTTAGGAAAAAATGTGAAAAATATAAGGATGGGCTGTGAACTATCTGATACATAATTCAAGTTTACAATCTGGTATTCAATTATATTTTACAACTATACAGTAATCTAATCCAAAGTACATTTTATATCACCTGCTTACTCTAACCACAGCCCCAACACAGCCCTCCACAATTCAAGACATTATTGTCATCACTGGTACTTAGGAAATTTAGCCATTAATATTTGTCTATGTGTTTTCAAAACTCGCCTTTTACTTTCATTCTCAGTTGATTCAATAAGTGACTTCCCTAAATGAAAGCAATGATTTTAGCATGTGCAATATATCACCAATAAAGCATTGGTAAAAAAAATCCTTGGCTTTCTGAAGAGCAAACAGCTAAAATTAACTCTTGAATGTTCAAACACTGTCTTTATTCAAATTAATTCATCTTTGAAAACCTTTGATGTAGTAATGACATTACATATCCTTTCCCATACACTGTGAATATTAACAGCACAGATATTTCTAGTATTTAACTCATTAGTAAGAATTTGTTCACAATCCTTCTTTCTCTATACAGATAACTTTCTTAGCAAAAATGAACCAGAGCCCTACTAAGGTTTATGCTATCACTATCATTTATCTTATCATTCTCACTACTCTTTTCTGCCTTGACTTTCTACCTTAAAACAACACCATCACTTTTCTTGCACTGTATAAGCCACATTTTTTATTATGTATTAATGGCCAATGCTTATGTCTTCAGATTCAACATTAATATATTTGTTTTTAAGCTTTTTGACTATCAGACATTCATTAGAGAGTCTGTAACTTCTAAATATGCAGAGAAGTCACTAGATGCTCCTCAGTATGACATCAGCTTGTATAAACCTCTCTATTTTGTTAAATATTGTTAAATGAATTGTTGTAATTTTATATCAATTTGCAGGTTTGAATTATTTTCCAAGTATCAAAGCATCCCTAGTACTGTGTTCTATGCTGTCAGTAACATTCTTAGTTGTTCTCTTTCACTTCATAATATTCCAGCATTTCAGTACAACATCAAATAAATTTATTTAGGATTTATTAGAGGGAATCATTCCCTTCTAACTAGAGACATTGCACTAAATATGCACGAAGTAATTAACACTCTCAATAAACACATATCAGTTCAAAAGAAAACAGTGAATTATGTGGACAATCCTGTCTACATGGACATTGTGATACAGCAATCCTTTCCTTGGTGCCTTTGAGAAGTAATAGAAAAGCCTATACTTGAATTACACACTGGGGACCCATCAGCACAGCAGCCTCATGTTGTGTAATTCCTTGTCTGTAACACGAACTTAGTCCATCAAAAACATCGAGGTACTCTGAGGATTCCATTACAAGTGTAACCCTACAATAAAAGAAAAATATATACCAATTATCTCATCTATATCATAGATTAAGTACATTATGACTTTAACGTCATAACACAAATATTTTACTGAAATACTGCACCTTCAATAATGGATTTTGGCCTTAATTTTTTCCAACAATCAAGATTATGTCACTATTGTGTTACCATTATCATAAGTAACAGTATCCACAGTTTTCTATATATTCTATTATTGTATCTGTTTAATACACCACCAATGACTAATAATTATCTCACAAAGAAAAATGTGTATATTACTATGGGAAATCCACTTCCACCAATATCTGTTCACTAACCAGAGTCATTTTCATCCTTACAACCTTTAGTCTTAAAACCACATTTAAAGGAAAATAAAGACAGGTTATTAATAAACATTAAGCTATATTCTATCTGTGTGAGGAGG
>JAUTXX010345956.1:0-13471 GCA_032273605.1 Panulirus laevicauda | reverse complement strand
ATATATACTAATTGGGGTACCCCACCGTACAAGAAAATGGCCTTTACACGTTTTACAACAGTTTGAAAGAAGGCCTTCAAGGCCAGGCAGGATATGGAATATTTGAATCATGCCTTTGATCCTGAGGTTATTTATTTTCAGTATAATCTAATGCTTGCCTTAAAGGCCAACAAAGGCCACCTTTAAAGAACAGTATTCATGCAAAAAATTACCACAAATGTGTTTTTCAACAGTTGATCTTGAAGGCCATTTGAAAGGCAACAAAGTACATTTCTCAGCGTTAATGGTCTTTATCTGCAAACATGTAAAAACTTTTATCAACGCCATTCCCTCACTGTAGCAACGGGCGCACCAGTGATATATATGATGAATGATATAGTTCCCCCATGGAATGTTTTCTGGATCATCCTAAATTTATTTTTCATATGACTCCTGTAGTAGTGGCGCAGTGGCCAGTCTCGTAATGTAAAAGAAATTTTGGGCGTGTAATTAGGTTAAAGTGGATTACACTCATGATACAAGTGTTAGACTGTTAAAAACAGTCATTGTATATTCTGTGGAGATGGTATTGTATGTCAGGTAATCCCTCTATCGTTATAGTTTATCTCGGGTCACAAGAGACCCAGAATGAATTCCTATCTCTAGGACTTTCCACCGCGCCACTGAAGGTACAACTATGGTTTCTATTCGTGTGTTTCTGGGAGACAGTTTTACACTTGTGTTGCCCCGTCTCTTTAACCATGCATATATGTGCCACGTCTTTTCTTCTTTGTATGTACACACACACACACATCAGCCTAAGCCAGGTAACCATTTGGCGACCAGCCCAGAGAGGAAGATGACTACCTGCGTTTGGTGGAGGACAACTGCCATGCCCAGATATCGAACCCGCGGATCCAAATCCCGAACTGGCCTTTGATGTATCATGGCCAGTAATGGTAACCACTATACCACGGTGATGAGTTCTTGAGGCCAGAGCCTTTATCAAAGTTTCTTTATTAGGAAGGCAGTATCATTTAGGCCCCCTTCACCCTCCCGCAAATAAGAGAAATACTGAACTAAAAGTGCTGTTCGAAGAACATTTTCTTAACAAACGTTGCCTATTTCCATAACGTTTGATATTAGACGCTACACTTGGTCGTGTCATTTTAGGCTGTCATGAATGTAAAGGGGGAGGAAGGTTTAAAACCGTCGAGGTAATGGGGTCTTCCTTCCCCACAATGAATGTTAAAGTCGTGTGTGAGGCTGGTTACCGACTACGCAGACAGTTGGCAGGGAAATTACTGCCGTGGCTTTTGCTCGGATGATGTTTATGTACACATAATAATGCTAATCAGAATCACTACCAAGTCGAAACTGAATTTCAGGAAACTGTTCAGCTAATCATGGGTACTGGAATGTGTAACTGAACATGATTATTGCCATGATTTTTGTTGTGCGCGGTAACACGGGAGAACTCAGGGCTGGCAGACGGCTGCAGGGGTGGTAGTGGTGGTGGCTAAGAACGGTTACAACGGAAAATGACCCCAGTTGGACGAGTGACAGTACAGACGACTCACCATGCCAGTGGCGTTGAGGACACACTGTCGTATGGCCAGGTTAGCTGCGGGGTCCGAGGTAGGCTTCTTCCCAAGACTGCCGGCAACACCCGACACCACGGCCTTACCTGGGGAAGACGCAGGGTTGTCAGTTTTACCAAACAGGAGTCATCCACAAATTAAGCTACGCTGCTTTATAAATCCCTTCTCCATAGTTTTCTCTTCCTCAATCAAATGATTAAGTAGATAAGTAAATAAACTTGTTTATATTATATACATGTGTCTCATTGTGAATGGGGCACAACCTTGTAAGTGAAGTGTTAGGCATTACTGGTCCTTTTATCTTTCAGTTGAGACTGCCCACCACGTGATACCAGTGACCTTCATGAAAGCAGCATGTCTACAAGGTCACGTTTTAATCCCCTATATTCATTACATGTCTTTTGTCGCCCGATTTTTAGCCATGTAACCGTTCTCGTCCTCTGGTCAAACCCGCATCTCTATAACTAGCCTTCTGTGAACCAGACCTGTCGAACTCTGAAGTAATGGGGACAAAAATGATGGTAAAGAAATATCACGGGCAACATTTTTGCGCTGCCTACACACATCAAAAGAACAGCCTACTCCTCATTAGTGTCGTCTTATTGCATCCGTGAACATCGACTCCTTGTAGTCGACTTAGTATTTTTTCTCTCGATTTCCATCAACCCTTTAAGCAAGACGGTTATGATGCTTGAGTATTACGGCTGATTGGTCTGGTCCGTAATGATGTGGTCCATCATACACAAAGGTATTGTGTACTTGTAAAGTATCTCAAAGGTAACCTAATAATAATGATTTATGAAAATGTATGAGTACATTACTAGCTTCTCCTTGTTCATTTTCTGGAAATTGATGCCAGGAAAGCGGCTGGCTGATGTTGAACTGGTTAATTTTGGAACACGGTGGCAATGCTGCTCTAGCCTATTTCACCGCGGGCAGTGGCAGAGTTAGAAGTAACTTGACTGCATCAAACGAATTAGATTCACTTTCATTAAAATATTACTCATACGCTTTCTCAGGTCCTCTTGCCTTTTAGCTCATCATGAAGCATTTTGTAAAAAAAAAAAATGAATGGGAATAAATTTGGTTGGTTTCATGATTATTCAAATCTTTTGGGGATTTGGTTTACTGTTCATATCTGATTTTGATATATTTGCCAGAGACATTAAGGCCGTCGTCATTCTCTAGCCAATAATACCCCTCAAAAATGAGGACCTTCATGTGTTCAAGTTGTCCAAGACCATGAACACTTTCAGTGCTTGTTGTGATCCTTGATTTGGATGGAAGAGTCGGTAAGTGGATAAACTCATTCATCCCAGTGTTTCTGAACACGTCCACACTTGTAAATCATGATAGGCAACATGTACTAACCACTGTTATAACATCACATTCATATAATAATACACAGTCAACTGCTTAAATGTGCTCTTTCACCAAGACACCTCTTACCAATGCTGGCATAGAAGTCAGGCTTCAGCGGTACACCTGTGGAGTTAGCACAGGTGGTGATGACATCTGGAGAGCCCAGGAGTGGCGACAGCAAACCGTCAAGGGGAGCACACTGGCTCTTCTTAGCCAGACACACCGGCACCGGGTCTGTCTTGGCGCATAATGACGCTGAAACAAATTTGTCCTGTATAAGTTATACACTACATTTTACTACACTTCAGTAACATAAGTTATGGAGTAAAACTGCTGATACTGTAGTGTATTCTTGTCTGTTAAACATTACTACATACGTCCACTGGCCGGGACCATAGGTCATAAAATGTAGTGACGGTGTGTGCGTCTATATGCAGGACAATTAAGTTGTAACTGTTCGGTGTCTTCGTTCCAGTAGTTCCATTGTGGGCATGAAGGTCTTGTGTAATGCTGAAGCGGTGTTTGCAGTGTTGTAAGGATGGATGATGTCCAGAGAATATACAGGGAAGTGTGACGTGTGTGTCTTGGGAGTGTGGCTTCTGACGAGTGCATGTCCGGTGGCATAGAGTTTGAGAATGAGCTGTGCTTGTCAGGTTGTTTCACTGTGTACGTGTCCTGTCAGTGTTTGTTTTATTTTTGTTTTGTGTTAGCTGAGACGGCACAGACAGCTGAAACCCTAATTAAGGCCACCCTATTAACTATATATATATATATATATTACCCTGAGCCAAGTACCCATTTTATCGACCAACCCCTTGGGATGGATGAACAACTGAGTTGACCGTGGATCGACTGCCGCGACCAGGATTCGAACCTATGCGCTCTACCCTGGGCGGCCCATGAATGCGTCACGGTCAGGAACACTAACAGATACACCACGGGAATCCATAAATGAAGGCAAGTTTTACACTTTCATTTATCAGTTTTAAATCGTTATCCTTCTTTGTTTTTTGTTCACATTACTAGTCATCGACCACCTTAAATTTACGGCTAATATGCTCCTCTATTTTGTAATCTGACACGCCCTTAAATATTCTCCTCATAAACACTGTCCATCACTTTCTTTCATACTATACACCTATGTCATGTTCTTGTCCACCTGTATCTACACAACACGCATTTATGGACATCCTTTTAAAGAAATTGATTTGCCATGGATTACTATGTCCTTCACACACACACACACACATTAAAGCAAAAAGCAGTCAGGAAGCAGGGCACCTCAAATCTGAAATTCTTCTCTGTACTGTACAAGTATACACATAATCATAGTGAATGGTATTTGCTATCAGATTTTGGAGCTGATGTAAAGAGCAATTTTGTTACCATTATACATTATTAGTAAATTTTGCGAGGCTAAAGGCATTATCTTTGGTATTTAGTATTACTTAATGTACTTACTGTCAACCTTTATTAATCCAGCGTTGGCCGGATTGGTAAGGACGATAAACAGCCAAGATGCACACCAAATGGCCAGTCCTCTCATCTTCAAGTACTGGCCTCACGGTCTACCAGGTAGTGAAATTTTGTACTAATATCTCTAGAGCTGGTTGGGTTGGCTGGAAGAAAACAAGAAATAGCTCTTTTACAGTTATAGCCTGGAGATTGGTGATCGTAGTGCTGATAGTGTTTATAGTGATGGTACTCTATTTGTAGTAAAAATACAAAATATCTTCCCCTTTATCATCACTCACTATAATGTTCTTTTCAGATAGAAACACCAGATTCTTTACCACAACCTCATAAATGAAAAAAGCATCCTCATTTTACCCTTGTCAGGTGCATCTTTTTTTACCCTTGATAAACCTAAATTCATCTTCACTAGACCCTTGACACCTCTAGCCTTTGATCCATACGAGTTAGGTCAAAGTTCGTGGTTTTGTTGAAGAGGCATTTGACCTGACCCATAAGGGTCAACTTCTACTTGTTGTTTACAAGTTCTCAAGCACACAAAAGTTTCACACAGTTCATACAGACAGAATTTTCCAGAGCTCCCCTATTCACTTTTTGTCATTTCTGAACCCACAATGCTTCATACACAATAAACTCATCCTGGGGTCACTGTTCTCCCATACATTAAGCTAACTAGCCTAAGAAAACTTACTTCTCTTTGATCCTTACAAAATACTTTTGTTCTCATTACCTTTATACATTAGAAAAGTTACTGCCTTCATGTACTTCTAAGGCACATGATTAATCCCTCTTCCATGCTTCCATAAGCGATCAGTGCTGCAGGAGTTTTTTGTAAAATACATTAAGGACATTAGTAGATTGAAAGAGGAAATCAGTAAAGATAGACATATCTGAATAGAAAACACCAGAAAGATTAATGAAATAAAGATGTTCAGTATACAGAGATGTAGACACCAATGTAATTAGGAATTATTTGAAAGTAAGAAATGGATGCATAAAACAAGGAAAGACAAGTGTGTGGAAAAGGTAAGTGATAATAAAGAAATCATTCCTTAAACTTAACAAGAGGAAATTGGTAGTTGAAAAAAAACAAGTGTCAAGACTGAATTAGTCGAAGGGACAAGTTTTTGAAGAATTAATGTACGTGGAGCAATGGTAAGTTCCAAAGGGTACTTACAGTGGAAAACATCATCCAAACAGCAAAATAAGATAAGGAAACAGTGGAAATTTTAAGCATCATCAAACAAACCCAACAAATGATATTAAAAAATCTTGATCCACAATATGTGTCAACATGAAAAAGGACCTCTGCATGTACTCCCTTCACCACTCACTTTTTCATTTCCTAATCACTTCATCACTTTCCTTTTTACCATAATCGTTAATAATTTTTTCCAAGTGAAACTGCCTTTCTTCATTTCCATAATGTATTTTTCTCCCATAGTATAATTGCTTTTCTTGTCAATATCATTTGGTTTCCCACATGAACATTTTCTAGAGAACTAGCTGTTACACTCTCTTACTTTACTTTTCGAGACCTGTTAGCATTACTTGTTATACCTACCATTACTTTTCTTCCCCACCACAGGTATTCCATAACCACACTGGCACAGTTTTGGTTTGTTCCCCTGCCCTCTCTTGATGTTACTCCTGCAGAAGACCTACCCTGCTTGCATCTGCGGATGATGGCGCTCCTTGTTCTTTCCTCCTGCTGCTGGCCCTCCCTGCTTTCTCTTGTACTTTTTTCTGCTGCTGCTGCAGCTGGCTCATGTTGCTCATTCCTGCTGCTGCTGCAGCTGGCTCATGTTACTCATTCCTGCTGCTGCTACTGGCCCTCTCTTGGTCCACCTTGCTCTCTCCTACTGCTGCTACTGGCTCACCCTGCTCCCTTTTGCTCTCCCTGCTGCTGCTAGCTTGTATATCATTTTCACTGATCTTGGCTCACTTGATATAATCACATCTTTCTTTCATATCTACCGTTTGTTTCATGATGTTAGTAATTTTACAAGTCATTTTCTCTCACACCATTCACCACTTATTACAACCCTACCTGGAAAAGTGTTTGGCTGCTGCATCTGATGATCTGAAGGAAGGCTCGCGCAAACCTCACAGCTTACACCCCATAAATTGTTCCACATTCACCAATCAGCAACCAGAGCGTCCTGCAAGCTGGTCCAATCACTGGGCAGATACTGAAGCTCTCTAGCCAATCAGAGAGGACATGTAAAACCGAGATACAGAGTTCACACTGAGATGACGAACCACTGTGACCATTGTTTGGTTTGACACATTTTCTTTGGGCATTATTATCTGGATATGGAATAACTGTGAGATCATAGCCTTAAATCACACAATCTTAGTAATGGCACGAATAGCTCTCAAGGGAACTGAAGATGCGAATTTCAGTTCATGAGAGAGCGAGTGACTTGGGGATTAGTATCTGAGCGGACAAGGATTATTTGCCCACCATTAACAATAGCACAAACTTGGTCATTCTGCTTTATTCAGTTTGTATTTTCAAAATACATGCTCCTCAAGCTTCTTAGGATATTACAAGCTACTTATCCAAAGAAACAGTATTAGAGAGAGAGAGAGAGAGAGAGAGAGAGAGAGAGAGAGAGAGAGAGAGAGAGAGAGTAGGTGGTAGGCAGCCAACAGCCAGGGAGGTATATTACTAGTACTACCCACCTAGATATCAAAAGGTTTAGTGACAGCTGCACAGTGAACCAGCACTTCAGTGGTTGTTAAGTTGCACTCCTTTGACCTAGATCGCTGTCTTTTCTTTCTGTCTCACCAACATGTGGACTGATGGCATTCTGTCCACAAACACAATTTCTCCTTGTCACATATAACACTTGACAACACTAATTCACACAGCTCAATCTTTGAAACTCTTAGATTTTCCTGTGGTGAGAGCTATACACTATTCCTGCCATTTGGCAAAATGGTAGGAGCATTAGATAGAAGTAGTAAGTAGGAACATTAAGGAGAGCATTAAGTAAAAGTAGTAGGTAGGAACATTAGATAGTACTAGTCAGTAGGAACATTAAGAGCCTCTGCAAACACTATGCTAGACTTGCCCCTTGCCAGTGGCCTATTGCTCAAGGAGGGGGGGTCATCTGACCAAAGTCAAGGGTTGGGTGACTAAATGCAAGTGTCAGGTGACCAAAAGCAAGTGTTGAGTGACAACCAAAGACAAAGCTCAGGTCATGGATTAGCTCATAAACTCGTATCTGCAGACAATTCTTATAATTGTGAAAGAATCTAATGTATACATGCCTTGACTGATGTTGAGATTAGTACGAAAGCTGTGTTTAATAATACCATCAGAATACCATAGAATCTCATGTATAATGTACCAATATCAGAACTGTAGTCTACAATCTTGTCTGCTTCATATGCCCTGTTTCAACCTCTTAACAGCATGACAAACCCCAGTATTCTAAAACCTTCTTCCATCTCCTTGCTTTCTTTCCTGCTTCCAATAAACAGATCTGTGTTAGTTTCTTGTCACTCATCCTCTTCAATATTCCATCTGTTTTATGTGTTCTAACGGCATCAAATAAAATACACAGAAATCATTATAAGATTTATTTGAAGTTGTCACAGTACAATAATCATAGAGCAGCATAAAATGATATGGAACAGAGATTCAGTATACTTTACATAACTAATATTTCAGGAAACCAGGGGATGAGCTGTGAACTTTACTTCTGAACATCCATTAATCTATAAATGAAAAATATATCATTACTTGCTGAATTGTACTGTAATTCAAATATAAAATATCAATAAACTAAAAATATATAAAAGAAAAACCAGGAGCAGAGGAAGGAGCAAAGCAAGGATTTTTTTTTCATTAAAGGCTCAGGCTGTGTTTGTACATGGTAGTAAACAGACTGAAACGAAGGAAGAGACAGGCACACATACAAGAAACAGACGTTTTTAGGGGAAAAAAAAAAGGGTGTTGGTTAGAGTGGTAGAGGAATGTTCATGGAGTAAATTCTGGGGAAAAGGTGAAAACAAGAGCGAAAGAAGTGGGGTGGAGGAATGCCCTATGAGACTGTTAGCTCCTATACAAAGGGTACAGTTTGGGAATTCAATCATGGATGGCACAAATATAAATTAAAGAAATGATGGGTCAGCATTCATAAGTAACAGGCAATGCATAGTCTTACATTACTGTTTTTGGGTTGGCTTGGTCCAATCCTGAGTGAGTGCTCAAAAGAGTGTGAATAAGGAATATGGCAGTTCCTAATAAGACAGGAAGATTTGGAAATGGTTTCTTTTTTTCTGATGAGCTTGTCTTCCAAAGGTACTCTTCACTCATATACACATACATTGTGAACAGAATAAATATCTTCAGAAATCTTTTGAAATATTTTTTGGGATTTTATACCTTTTGCATCAACATTCAGGGTGGAGACAGGCTGGCAAGTACAGGGAAGATATTGAAGAATTTGTTTCTTTATACTAAATAAACATATCACTTCATACATACTCTTACTTCATACACTGGCACAGCAGTGGTAATGAATATCAAGAATACATACAGCGGTAGAAATATTTCACCTTTCACGCTGTACACAAGAGTTCATGAAGTGGTCCATACATGTGGGGAGGATATTGGAAATATTTTTCCTTTGGAAATGTTCCAGCCTTTAATACAAACTGTTATCAAACTCAGTATTACCTTGCAATTACACAAAAAGAAAATAAGGTGCATTTGTTATAATGTTCTCCCCCAAGGTAAAGATCAGTGGGGACACCTTCCTTGCATGCTTCCATCTTTACCTAAAGCCATTATCACTCTATAGCTTTTGTAAAGTCTACAACAAAGCCACTGATGCCTTAATTTTTGTAGTTACTAGTGATTATATGCTTCAACAATAGAGAAGGCTGCACTCTACATGGTGGAGGAATGAGATAGGCTTCTTCAGGCAGATAGCTGTTCAGTGAATCTTCCGACAATGTTGCATGAGAGCTGGAATTCAGGAACTTTGTGAAGACTCTTCCTCTGGCCATTTCTTCTGAGGTGGCCTATGGTCTGCATTGTTGCCACTTGCAGGCATTCCACTACACTTCCCAATAGTCTTGCACTCAGACATACACACATTACCACCACACTTTATGACTTGTGGTCTTGCCCGGTGGATGTGGCCAACTTCCTAAGTGCTGTGAGCCCAATAAAAACAGATCAATTAGGGCAAGGCCTTCATGTGAACCTCTGTCCATAACTGTAGCCTCCATCATAAAAAAGGGGAAAGTTACAGTAAGTAATAGGTCTGAAACCAAGTAAATTCTATCTAAGCTCCAAAAGGCAGAACTACATTTCATATATTACAAAAAAACTTAAAGCTCTATCAAATTACTGAGTAACATCAAACTAACAGTATGTGGACCATAGCAAGAAAATGAAGAAAAAGAAAAATCAGTGAACATAAACAGTAATGAATAAAAAGGAAAAGATGTTTCCTAAACAGTTCCAACAGCTCTCATGGTACATATGCCTCCTTATTATCCCTCAAAATTTATTGTATTTTCTAATGCTTTCCCTAGAACAAAAGAAATTTATCACCTAATATTACCTATGTTGTATCCATTGATGACCCACTCAGATCAACTATAGGGGTTGCTGATGTCAGGTCAATAACCTCATCAATAACACATGACTCAAAATCCCCTGCAGAGGAATTATCATGCAGAAGTGTTTGCTTTAGTTGATGCAGTGACGTGACAAGAACATGTAGCTGTTTTCGGCGTAAGCTTAGCTTTTCTTCAAGCTGATCTCTTTTGGACTGCAAAAAGTAAAAGTGTGTGAAGACTGTATACAGAAAAATTCTCAAAAAAAGATTGTCTACAGTGAGAGAATGGTGCTACAAAGCTCCCTTGCTTACTGCGTTATTTTCTTTTTTACTACAGTTGCGAGTATCCATAATCAAGATAATGCATACCATTTTTCCAACCATGGCACAGAGTTTTGAGTATCCAAGCCTAAAGGGGTCTAGCACAGTGGTGACACAAAGATCCGCACAGCAATGCATGAGATGACAGAGTCACCCAAGCATTGTTTTTTACTCACTGATTGCAAAACTTTATAAGCAATCATGCATCACAAATTTTTGATGACTTTAATATGTTTGTTACTTCATGCTCATAGCTTTGGCCTCTAACCATAAAGCTTGTCATGTGAGTTGTGCTATTCTGTGGAGGGAAAGGGAAATGAAGTTTAGAGCAAAAACTTGATTTGTTCACTTTGCTGATGGTGACAGTGCAGCATCTGTGAGGAGATATTTTGTTGTTAGTAAGTCAACAGTGTGAACCATGAAGAAAAATTAGGCAGCCTTTGGTGCAACATAACAATACAGTTGCCAAGCTCAAAGCAATTATTCTACACAGTAATGTATCTTTATTCCTTTTCTTAACAGTTCTGTACACATTAGTTTATACTTTTGTTGAATAAACATGCTGTTTTTGAGCTATAAAATCCTGATTTTTAATTAGAAGTGCTCATAATAGGACTTCAGGTATGTCTCTCAAGGATCGCTCTCAACCACTTATTTCCCATACAGATAATACCTCACTAACCACAGTTTTACCATCCCAGTGGATGCCAAGGGACCTCTGTATACAACATCATTCTTTGACAAGACAAAATTTCACTGAGTATGCACAACAGCAGCACAAAGTAATATTTCAACAAAAATTTTACACAGCTATCACATTATATCTTATGAAAATTAATACTTGTAATTTCTCACCTTGAGAGAATGTAACTGCTGTGTCAAATGTGCCAGCTTATTCGCAGTATCAGAGCGAGGGGGATGCTCCTTAATCAACCTTGCAAGTGCATCATATTCCAACCTGTTGCGTCGAACTTGCCGAGCTTCCTCTAGTTCTTGTTTAGCATCCCCTATAGCAATACAAGCTTCTTCGACATTTGTACTTGTTTCATCCCTGACAAATATATGGGAAAAAATCTTTAAAAGCAACCACAATTACAGTATACTAAATGTCTATTTCTTTTTAAGTTGAAGGCTCCAGTCACGGACAAAGGTCCACATCAAGGCCGGGCCTTAATTGAAATATGGAGCAAATTATGAAAAGGAAAAAGAAAAGACTAGGGAAAGTATTTACAAATTTTGAGAAAGTGAAAAACCTGTCTTTTGAAATCTACAAGATAGCCTGAACATGCCTTTCACCCTCCTCCATGTTCAAGCCCTGTCACTCGCAATGTTTTTCATCCTTCCATCTCCTCTCCTTGTCACCTCCACTTCTGACGTATATCCTCTCTCTCAACCTCTCCCCACTCATTCTCTCTATATGTCCAAACCATTTCAGCACACCCACTTCAACCCTCTCAACTACACTTCTTATTACCACACTTCTCTTTACCCTTTTATCACTTACTCAAACCACCTCATGCTACATGCTGTCCTCAAACATTTCATTTCCAACACATCTACCCTCCTCCACACATCCTCATCTATGAGCTTATGCCTTGCATCCATACAACATCGTTGGGACCACTACACCTTCAAACAGTCATTTTCATCTTCCAGATAATTACTTTGTTTAAAAACAATATAAGGAAGCATTTTTGTCAGCTAATAACCACATCTGTTACAAATGAAAATGTGCTCTCCAAAGTCTTTCATGGAAAACACTATATACTACATGTATACTACTTCTGAGTTGCTAGATAATGCCACTGTCCACAATAACTGCTTAGAAATCTATGTCTACAATTGTACAGAATAAGCTGCCATTAATCAAGACAAGTCTACAACTACCATTCCAATGGTCTGCTGTTAGGTACAGAAAAAGACATGGGATATGATCTCTAAATATTCTTCACTTAAGTTCTCATGTACATTCAGTGACCTAAGTTCATAAAGTTTCTCAGTTCACCCAAGCATATCTCGACCCATGTTCATTACTTTAAATCAAAGTGGGTGATGAGCTTCACACTAATTCAAGTAATAGATTATTCACTTTACAAATCAAATTCATTCCTTAAACAAAAGTAAGAAGAATTTCTATTACCTAAGCAACTCATAATGCTGTATTTCTTCCTGATTCATATCCACTATTGATTTGCATTTTAATGATGAATGCTCTATAGCTGCCAGCTGTGTTAGAAGACGGTCATATTGGTTCTGGCTGTAAGAAAACAAGACAGAATTAAGATAAAGACTTTTTACTATCTTAGAATTATCTACATAACATACAATTTATCTATCAAGGATCCCTAACCCTATTCTCATACAGCTCCATCTGCATGAAGTTACACCACAAGTGTAAAGTCACATTTGTTCCAGCAAAACACAACATGAAGGTTATTTCAAAGGCAGATGACCTCATAATCACATTACAGCACCCTGACATCATGGTAACAACAACAAACATACAGCACTACATAGCATAATTGGAAAATGGCACTCCTAGAATAGAATGTATGCATCACCAAAGATGTCTTAAAACATACTCTTTTAACCCTAGGCAGACACAAATCCAACTCATATCTTCCAGTCACCTTGAATAGACAATGGCTCCAACTGAACTAAACAAACCATTCTAGGAATTACATACAATACACAAGACATTCACTCCTCACATTAATAACACTCAACATATGGACCTCCACGATGTAGTCATTAGTGATGCTAACCGTGGTGCATTCATGGGCTGCCTGTGGTGGAGTGCATATGTTCAAATCGTGATTGCAGCAGTTGTGCAATAGTCAACCCAAATGTTCATCCTCCCCTAGGTGTTGGTCAATAAAAAGGGTACCAGGCTTAGGCTACGATATATGCATATACATATATTTTCCCCATACACATTCGCCATTTCCCGTATTAGCGATGTAACCTCAAGAACAGATGACTAGGGCTCTGCAGAAAAATCTTCAATTGGCCTCCTTCTCTGTTCCTTCTTTTGGGAAGCAAAACAAGAGGGGAGGATTTCCAGCCTTCATTCACACCCCATTTTATCGCCTTCTATGACATGAAGGGAATATGAGGGCAGTATTCTTTCCCCCCTATCCACTGGGATAA